>WNWK01008583.1:0-83347 GCA_009830355.1 Cherax destructor
ACACCTCTCCCGGTGTCCCCTGTCAGTTTCCTGTGTCACAAGTGTCACACCTCCTGTGTTACAAGTGTCACACCTCCCCTGTGTCAAAATGTCCGCTCTCCCTGGGTCGCATGCCACCTCTCCCCGAATCCCCCCCCCCCCCCTTTTTTTTTTTCCCACCTCTCCCTGGGTGCAAGTACCACCTCTCCTGGGTTCCAGACCACTTTTCAGGTTCCCGTACCCCCCTCCCTGGTGCAAGTACCCACCTTTCCCCGGGTCTAAATCCCACCTTCCTGGTCCCCAATACCCACTCTCCCTGGGTCCAAATCTACCTCTCCCCGGTCGGCCACCTCTCCCTGGGTCCAAGTCCACCTCTCCCGGTCCAATTTCCATCTCTCCCTGGGGCCCAAATACCACCTCTCCTGGTCCCAATACCCACCTCTCCCCGGGTCCAAGTACCCACCCTTTTCCCGGTCCCAAAAATACCCCCCTCTCATGGGGCGCAAGTCCACCCTCTCCCTGGGACTCTGCACCCCTGTGTACTAGATCGGGTTTATGTTCTGTGTATAGATGCTGTGTTGACCACAGATGCTGTGTTGATATCTGCTTTTAAGATTTGGGGATATCTGCTTTTTAGATGCTGTGTTGATCTCTGCTGTGTAATGATCTTTTATCTCCTTTTACTAGATTTTTTGATCTCTGCTGTGCACTAGATGCTGTGTTGATCTCTGCTGTGCACTAGATGCTGTGTTTATGCCTGCTGTGTACTAGAAGCTGTGTTGATCTCTGCTGTGTACTTGATGCTGTGTTGATGTCTGCTGTGTGCTAGATTCTGTATTGATCTCTGCTGTACTAGATGCTGTGTTGATGTCTGCTGTGTACTAGATACTATGTTGATGTTTGCTGTGTACTAGTGCTGTGTATTGATGGTGTGTTGATGTCTGCTGTGTACTAGATGCTGTGTTGATGTCTGTGTGTCTAGATGCTGTGTTGATGTTGCTGTGTACTAGATGCTGTGTTTAGATGGTGTTTGAAGTCTCTGTATACTAGATGCTGTGTTGAATTTGCTGTATACTAGATGCTGTGTTGATGTTGCTGTGTACTAGATGCTGTGTTGATGTCTGCTTTTATAGATGCTGTGTTGATCTTGCTGTGTTGATCTGTGCTGTGTACTAGATGCTGTGTTGATGTCTGTTTGTATTAGATGCTGTATTTATCTCTGCTGTGTACTGGATGCTGTATTGATCTTTTGACTAGATGCTTGTTATCTCCCGCTGGAGTCCAGATGCGTTTGACGTCTGTTTGTACTAGATGCTGTGTTGATCTCTGCGGAGTACCAGATGCTGTGTTGACATATGTATCAGATGCTGTGTTGATCTCTTCCCTGTACTAGATGCTGTGGGAGATGGCCGCTGTGTTAAAAAAATGTATGGTAGCTTTATTCTGACAAAGAGATACGAAACATCGCACTTCTTGTGAAAACTGTCTATTTTTTCTAATTTTGTGTGAAGGTCGGAGATCCGGACAATGTGTGGGCACCTTACCTTTGTTGTGTGCCTTGCCCCAGTGCCTGACACCAGTGGTGTGCTGGGAGGAAGTCATGTATGCCTGACACCAGTGGTGTGCTGGGAGGAAGTCATGTATGCCTGACACCAGTGGTGTGGGAGGAAGTCATGTATGCCTGACACCAGTATTGTGCTGGAGAAGTCATGATGCCTGACACCAGTGGTATGCTGAGAGAAGTCATGTATGCCTGACACCAGTGGTGTGCTGAGAGAAGTGTATGCCTGACACCAGTGGTGTGCTGGGAGGAAGTCATGATGCCTGACACCAGTGGTTGCTGAGAGGAAGTCATGTCATGCCTGACACCAGTGGTGTGCTGAGAGGAAGTCATGTATGCCTGACACCAGTGGTGTGCTGGGAGGAAGTCATGTATGCCTGACACCAGTGGTGTGCTGGGAGGAAGTCATGTATGCCTGACACCAGTGGTGTGCTGGGAGGAAGTCATGTATGCCTGACACCAGTGGTGTGCTGAGAGGAAGTCATGTATGCCTGACACCAGTGGTTTGCTGGAAGGACGTCATGTAGGCCTGACACCAGTGGTGTGCAGGGAGGAAGTCATGTATGCCTGACACCAGTGGTGTGCTGAGAGGAAGTCATGTATGCATGACACCAGTGGTGTGCTGGGAGGAAGTCATGTATGCCTGACACCAGTGGTATGCTGAGAGGAAGTCATGTATGCCTGACACCAGTGGTGTGCTGAGAGGAAGTCATGTATGCCTGACACCAGTGGTGTGCTGGGAGGAAGTCATGTATGCCTGACACCAGTGGTTGCTGGAGGAAGTCATGTATGCCTGACACCAGTGGTGTGGGGAAGTCATGATGCTGACACCCCGTGGTTTGCTGGAAGGAAGTCATGAGCCCGACACCAGGGGTGCTGGGAGGAAGTCATGTATGCCTGACACCAGTGGTGTGCTGGGAGGAAGTCATGTATGCCTGACACCAGTGGTGTGCTGGGAGGAAGTCATGTATGCCTGACACCAGTGGTGTGCTGGGAGGAAGTCATGTTTGCCTGACACCAGTGGTTTGCTGGAAGGAAGTCATGTATGCCTGACACCAGTGGTGTGCTGGGAGGAAGTCATGTAGCCTGACACCAGTGGTGTGCTGGGAGGGGAAATCATGATGCCTGACCCAGTGGTTGCTGGGAGGAAGTCATTATGCCTGACACCAGTGGTGTGCTGGGAGGGAAATCATGTATGCCTGACACCATTGGTTGCTGGAAGGAAGTCCTGTATGCCTGCACCAGTGGTGTGCTGGGAGGAAGTCATGTTTGCCTGCACCAGTGGTTCTGGGAAGAAATCTGATGCCGCACCAGTGGTGTGCTGGGAGGAAGTCATGTTTGCCTGACACCAGTGGTTTGCTGGAAGGAATCATGTTTGCCTGACACCAGTGGTTTCTGGGGGAAATCATGTATGCCTGCACCCGTGGGTGCTGGGAGGAATCATGTATGCCTGACACCAGTGGTGTCTGGGAGGAATCCTTATGCCTACACCAGTGGTGTGCTGGGAGGAAGTCATGTTGCCTACACCAGTGGTGTGCTGGGGGAAGTCAGGTAAAAAGTTTCCTCCCCGCCTCAACTGGTGTCAGGCAAACCAGGCATCACCAGTGGTTTGCTGGAAGGAATCATTATGCCGCACCAGTGGTGTGCTGGGAGGAAGTATGTATGCCTGACACCAGTGGTGTGCTGGGAGGAATTGTATGCCTGACACCGTGGTTTTGGAAGGAATATGTTCCAACCAGTGGTTGCTGGGAGGAAGTCATTGCCTGACACCAGTGGTGGTGGGGGGAAAAATCATGTATGCCTGCACCAGTGGTTCGGGGGGGAAGTCATTTGCCTGAAACCAGTGGTGTGCTAGAGGAAGTCATGTATGCTACCCAGTTGTGTCTGGGGGGAAATCATGTATGCCTACCCGTGGTGCTGGGGGGAATATGTATGCCTGACACCAGTGGTGTGTTGGGGAAGTCATTTCCTGACACCAGTGGTTGCCGGGGGGAGTCATGTATGCCTGAAAGTGGTGGCTGGGAGGGAAGTCAGTATGCCTGACACCAGGGGTTTTGCTGGAAAAGTCATGTTCCTGACCAATGGTGTGCTGGGGGGAAAGTCGTATCCTGACAATTGTGCTGGGAGGAAGTAAAAGGCCTGACACCAGTGGTGTGCTGGGGGGGAATCATGTATCCCCGGGTGTGTGGGGGGAAGTCATTACCTGACACCAGTGGTTGCGGGGGGAAAGTTGTATCCTGACACCAGTGGTGTGCTGGGAAAAGTCATTATATTTTGGGAGTCCCGATGGTTGGGGGGAACTAAAGATCACCCACAGGATGGTTTTGGGTATCACAAGAATGCCCAATTTTAAAAAAAAAAACCAAAAAAAAAATAAATCCCCGGGTTTTCCCGGGGATCTCCTGCCCCCGTACCACACGTGGTATATTATCCCCCTTGGTTAAAGGGCCCAAAATACTGGGTCTGAACAGCGGGAGTCAACCCCCGGACCTACACTGTTCTGAGGTTTAAAGGATTAAGGATTTTTTTCTTTCATGTTTTAAGCGAAAATTACATTTCTGATTTCTAAGTCAAAAAAAGCCAACTGCCGGGGCCATCTGCCATTTGTGAACCATCTTTTTGATCTAAGGAAAACAGAGTTACTTGGTTCAAGACTGCGCTAGTGTTTGAGGCCGAACAAGAATCAGTTCGTTTAAAAGCGACAAAAAAGGCCCCTAAAATTTTTTTTAAATTGGAAAATATTATTTTTGTGTGTTGATGGTTTTTTTGCTTTGTTAAACATCGGTCCTGCAATTACGTTTGTTTACTGATGCAGAAGCAAAAAAAGTGTGGAAAAGGAAAACCCCTTTCTTAACCCTCCCTCAATTTGGAATTGGGGAAAAAGTGATTGATCCCTCTTCCCCTTAGGAAAAAGGGGGGGGGGGAAAAAGGAAAGGAGAAGGGGGGGAAAAAAAAGGGGGGAAAAAGGGGAAGGGGAAAAGGGGGGAAAAAAGGGGGAAAAGGAGAGAGGGGAGAGAGAGAGAGAGAGGGGGGGCTATGCACTGTCGCATACTGTCTCTTCAAACAGGTACTACAATTCATCTCGTGTCCAACTCAAACGGAATAATTCGGTGCCTTAACAAGCATATGATGTTTAGAAACATCGATCCCTAAAGGACACTGTAACACCACTAACCCCAAACTTTACTGGGAAATTCTCACATACAGACACCGCACAAACGTCATTGGTTGTTGATTTAGATAACTCCAACCAGAATTTCATCTCTTCAGTGCCCAGCATCATTGCTAACCGGGCCCGGCAACGCTCAATCCCCAAAACCCCGACAAATCCCTCGTAAATACAGTGCCAGCAGTCATAGCGACGGCTTCATGGCCCCAAATGGTCCACCACGACACCCCCACAACAAAGTGGGGGTGGGAATAAGTAGGAACCTTAATACAAAGCACGGAATAAGGGGAACCATTAATACACAAGCAGCGGCAGTAACCAAGCACTTTCCCCACCCACCACCATCAGAACACTTTCTGGAAACCCTCTTCACCGTCAGTCAAGAAAACTTAAATAAATTATTTAGGGAAATTTCTGAAAACTCTCAGTGTATATACGCCTTCTCGTGCTGTATATCTTATTAATTAGTTAACGGGGTTTTAAAACCTTTCGACTACACGATAGAAAAGGGTATTAGAGGGGGCAAGATGTAAGGATTTGTAGGATAGAGAACATTTCGCTGAAAAGGACATGTAGATACTACCAGGCGATATAAGAGTGGATGTAAAGGGCCCGAGTTAAGGGGGAGGTTTTGGAAAACATCTCACGGTGATAACACGGTAGGAAGAAGGCCTGTCCACAATGAAAGGTTTGATTTTTTGGGGAGAAAACCCAGGATGGTCCAACGACTTTGCCACAGAAGGGGTAAAAATTTCTTCCCCAAAGTGAACAGTGGTCTCCCCTCCCGGGAGACCCAAGAACCCCTCGAGCCCCGGGGACGACTTGGCGAAGGTATCGGCCTGATCACTGTAAAAATTTCAATGGCCAGGTTCCGAGAACGGAACGTGACAAATGAGCTTTTTTACTAATAATGTTGGGGGTTTTTTTTATTGAGCCTTTAAAGGGCCCCCTGTTTTCAAGTAATGTGCAGACACTGTATTCCCACCCCGGGACTCAAGCCCGGCTAACCGGTTTCCTAAAACCCTTTCATAAATGTTATTTTGCTCACCTCTAACAGGACGAAAAGTCAAAAAAAACCATTTGTATTCCCCCTTTTCTATCTAACACGCTTGCTGGAAGTCTCACCAAAACCCCCTTTTCCCCCTCCCCCAAAACCCATCGTAGGCCCCCCCCCCTCCCCCCTTAATTCTACTACAGCTTTATACACCCCCCAAGTCATTCTATTGTGTTCCAACCTTTTAAATGACCGAACCACCTAAAAAACCCCCCTCAGCTCTTTAAAACCCCCCCCCTTTTTTTATAATCTGCAACTACAGATTCTCTGCATAATATTCATACCTCACAGTGCCCTCAGATACGACATCTCTTCTGCTTCCAGTTTTTCCATGTAAACATTCCCCCCCATGCTTCACCTATATAAAGTGTTGGTACCACTATACTTCCAAAATTTTCCCCTTTTGCTTCCAGGGATAATGTTCTATGCCTAGAGACTCCTCTGTGCACCACTCCCCTTTTTTACTCCTCATCAGTTCTATGATTCACCTGAACACATTCACCTCCTCCATACTCCTCCCTACAATTTGATATTCATTCTTTTTTTTTTCTAATTTTTTTTTATCCTCATCACCTTGCCTTTCCTATGTTCCTTTTTTAAATTTCCCCTTTTTTTTTCATACCCTCCCAAATTCGTCCACCAACCTCTGAAACTTTCTTCAAATTTTTCCCAAAAAACACAGTGTTTAGCAAAAAACAGCTGTGGTAACTCCCCACTTTTTCTTAGACTTTATCATTTAATCCCATACCCCATTCCAACACCTACATTCCCTTTTCGTATAACCCCATCTATAAATATATTGAACAACCACGGTGACATCACGATCCCTGTCTAAGGCTTACTTTTTTTTGGGGAAAAAAACTTTCCCCCCCAAAAAAGCCTCCCCTATCCTCAAAAAAAAATTAACTGCTTTCAGAACCTACCACCTATTCCCGCACTCTTGCAAATCTTCCACATTTGCCCCCCATCCACCCTATCATATGCGTTTTCCCAAAAACCATAAATGCAACAAAAAAACCCCTTTAATCTTATCTTTCTGTTCACTTACATATTTCACTGTAAAAACCCTTTGGGCTACACCCCTACCCTTCCCCAAAGCCTTGTTTATCTGCGATCCGTTCGTCATACTCTTAATTCTTTCAGTAATAATTTACCATACACTTTGAGGTATACCAACAGGCTTATTTCCCTTTTTTTCTCCTTTTCCTTTGTACAAAAAATATGCATGTTCTCTGCCAAAACTCTATATACCTTCCTCCCTTTTTTAAAATCTATTGAACAAAAACACCAACCACTCCAAAACTATATCCCCACCTGGTTTTAACATTTCTGTCTTGATCACATAATTCCAGCTGCTTTACAAATTTTCATTTTACTGACTGCCTCACGCATTTTCCCCCCCACTCATTCACCCCAAAAAAATGTTATACCCCCCTGGCCAATGCCGGGAAAAAACAGCTTCCCGCGTTCATCAACATTTAACAGTTCCTCTTTTCCCCCATCTTCCTGATACCTCCACTTTCCATCTTTAAATCTCCTTTTTTGTTTTTAACTGTCAAATCCATTACAAAGCCACCTTCACACCAACCCCCCTGGCCCTCATCAGATCTCCCTTTTCCCCCAACCCCGGGGGTCCCCCCCCCCCCACAGATTTAGAAAAGAAGTTGAAGGTTTGGTATACAAATGCAGAGGGAAATAACTGTTCAGCATACGGGGGGCTGACAAACCAAGAATAGTGTTCCAATCCCCACAAAGGAATCGTTCAAGACTCTGTACACCATATACGCCGGGCCCATACGGGAGGGGGGCAGCACCATTTTGGGAAAAACCCAAAACCGGTCAAGCACGTAAGAAATTGGGAAAATTTTTCCCCAAAGGTTTGCATCAAGACTAGCCCGGGGGTTTTTTAAGGGGGTTGTCCTACAAAAAAGGGTTTAAAAGGGGAAATCAGCCGGGACGACACTAGAGGACAGGAGGGTTAGTGGAACATGATAACGACATAAAAATCCCGAAAGGAATAGATAAGGTGGACAGAGACAAGATGTTCCAGAGGGGGGACACAAAAAAAAGGGGTCAAAATTGGAAATTTGGGGGGGCTCCTTGAGTAAAAAGGGGATGTTGGGGAAGTATTTTTCAGTCATGAGTTTTTTGGGGAAGTGGAATAGCCTGGAAAGTGAGGGGGGAGGCGGGAAACCCAAACATAGTTTTAAGACGGGGTTTTGGGAAAAAGCTCATGGGGGGGGGGAGAGAGAGGACCTTTTTAACAATCAGTGAAGAGGGGGGAAAGGAGCTATGCAACCAAAAATAGGTGGTACAAATAGGTGAGTACACACAAAACACACACACACACACACACAAAAAAACATAACACACATATAAACACAAACACCCCCCATACACACACTCACACCCCGAATACACATACTCAGACAAATCTAACCAAAAACAGGGGGATCATAAATTTCCACCACACACCCCCCTTTTTTAACATGTTGAAGGAGCTAGACATCCTAACATTTTTAAAAAGGGGATCTAAAAAGGGGGGGACAAAAAGGAAGGGAACTGAGGATGGTTGGTAAAAAAAGGAAGAATGGGTGAACGGCTCAAGAACAAAAGGGACCAAGGGGGGAAAAAAGGAAAATTTTTTGGCAATAGCATGTTAGAGAAGATATCTGCAGAGAGAAAGGGGGGAATCACGAGCTGTAGTATGAGGAAAAGAAAAGACTGGAGGAAAAATGGATGTGCTAAGAAGGATATAAAGATGGGGCAAAAAGGGCAAGGTGACTGAAATGGGAACATCAGTAGGCAGGGGGGACTGAAAAGAGGAGGGAGCAAAGAAGTTTTAAAAAAGTACTATCAGGGCATCAGGGGTGTCCAGGAATGGTGGAAACAAAAAAAAGGGGATGCTTAAATCAGACCCAAAAGATAGGGGGGGAAAAAAAATGGGAAGAAGAGAGGGAGAGGTCAATAATTATTCATGGGGGTTCGGGGGGGTTTTAAGGGGGAAAACCTATGATGAAAAAAAGGGTTGGGATGAAACAGAGTTTAAAGAGCACTTGCAATAACAGGGGAGAAGAACATGTCTCCCAAATAGAAAATTTTCAAGATTTTTGGGGGGGATTTGGGGAAAAAAAAAAAACAAAAATTTACATTCAAGACAGAAGTGGTTGGGAAAAGGAAAATACAACAGAAGGACTGTTAAAAGACTTCCAAGAATATAAAAAAGTTAAATTTAATCGAACAGAACACAAAAAATAAGGGGAAAACTGAAAGTGAGAAAAGGGGGGGAAAACCCGGGGAAAGGGAAAAAAGAGACAGGACAGGCAACGACAGACGGGGGGGAAACCTTTTTGGGAAAATCAAACACAAATGCTTATAGAAACCCCCCAACCCTGTCACCAAAAACAACCAAATACAACCAAAAACAAACCACACATTTCCCCCACCCCCAAGCACCAACCCCAATCACAGCAGCCTCCCGTAATTTTCCCCCCCTGCCTTCCACTCTTCAGCCTGCACCTTTTCCCCTTAATCTCCTGAAATACAGTAATGGAAAAGGGAATAAAGGGATAATACAAAATGCAGATAGAATAAGAAATAAGAGTGAAGAGTGGCAAGAACGAATCATTGATGCATCACCTGGTCATAGCACTAACAGAGATAAAACTTACTGGGATGATAAAAAAATGCAACCCTTTTCCCCCTGGATATCAGAACCTGAGGAAAGACAGAGAAACAGAGGAGAGGGAGGAGAAGCCATAAAAAAATAGGGGGTTTTTTTAGGAAATGGAAGAAATAGACAAAAGGGGGAAAAAGACAACTTCATTGTAGGAACACCGGGGGGGGGGGGGAAAAAGGGATGATAGCAGTGATGATAAAACCCCCCACTGAACAGCAGGAGGACAAGACAAGAGAAATTTTGCAATAGGGCAATGGTGGATACACTATCGGGGAAGGGGGGCCCGGAGGGCTCCCCGGGGGGAAAACAAAATTACTCATAATGGGGGGTTTTAATCATAAGGGGATTGACGGGGGAAAAACCGAGCCCATGGGGGACAAGAAAAATGGAGGGCTAAGATTTTGGGGGACTATTTTGGGGGAACTTCATGCACCAACATAAAAAAAAAATAAATGAAATGATATAACTATTTTTTTATTTTATTAACAATGGGGTTTCACACCAAGGCGGGGGCCAAAAAAAAAACTTTTTTATCATTCACTCCATCACTGTCTTCTAAAAAACTCAACTTAAACCCCCCCTCCTTCGGGGGCCGGCCTTGCCCCATCTCCAGGAATCAAGCCCGGCCTGCTGGCCTAAAACCCCTTCATAAATGTTACCTTGTTACACCCAACACCGTCAAGTCCAAAAAACCATTTTGCCCTTCCCCTTCAACACGCTCAGCCGCTTGCTGGAATTTCAAGGCCCCAAAAAAAAGCCCCCTTTTACCCCCCCCCCCCAACCTTTTCTGGGCCCCCCTACCCCCCCTTTCCCCCTCCACTCCACACCCCGAATCTTCTTTTTTGTTCCCCCCTCTCTAAATGCCAAACCATCTCAAAACCCCTCCTCAGCTCTCTGGATAACATTTTTGGAAACCCACACCTAATCCTAATCTCTAAATTACGGATTCTATGCATTATATTCACACCAAATTCCCTAGACATGACATCTCCACTGCCTCCAGCCTTCTCCTTTTCAACATTCACAACCCATGTTTCACCCCAAAAGAGTGTTGGTAATATACCCCCTACTTTCCCCCCTTTTTCTTCCAGGAAAAGCTCTGTCTCCACAAACCCCAGTGCACCACTTCCTTTTTTCCCCCCGTTAATTCTATGATTCACCCATCCATTACCCATCTGCTGAAAATCCACCCCAAAATTAACACACACCTCCCAAATTTTCTTCCCCCACATCTGATATCCAATTTCCCTTTTCAATTTTTTTTATCCTCATCACCTTACTTTTTATTTCACTTTTTAAATTTTTTTTTTTTACAACCCTCCAAACTCATCCACCAACCTCTGCAACCCCTTCGAACCCCAAAAGCACAGTGTCATCAGCAAAGAGCAACTGTGACAACTCCCCCCTTTTTGTTAAATTTTTATCTTTTAACCCCACCCCCTTGCCAACACACAGCATTCACTTTTCTTAAACTCCATCTATAAATATATTGAAAACCACGGTGACATCACACATCCCTTTAAGGCCTATTTTTTACAAATAATCCCCTCTCGCCTACATACTCTAACCTGAGCCTCACTATCCTCATAAAAACTTTTTTACTGTTTTAATAAATACCTCCTTTTCCCCACATTTAACATTTCCACATTCCCCCTATCCCCCCTATCTATCCTTTTCCAAATCCAAAATGCCACAAACACCTCTTTACCCTTATCTAAATATTTTTCCTGCAAACACTTGGCACACACCCCCCACCCCTTCCTAAAGCCTCCTTGTTCATCTCATCCTGCTCTATGTCTTACCTTTAAATTTTTTCAATAATAACTCTATCATCCTTTACCAGGTATACTAACAGAGTTATTCCCCATAAATTTTACACTTTTTTTCCCCTTTGTCTTTAACAAAGGAATTATCTGCTCTCCCCAACCCTAGGCCTTTCCCCCTTCCATACATTTATTAAAAAAAACACTAACCATAAAACTATATCCCCCCCTGCTTTTTAAAATTTCTATTTTTTGCCATCAATCCCAGCTGTTTTACCCCTTTTATTTACCCCCTGCCTCCTAATTCCCCCTCCCGGTTTTTCATTATAAGATTTATTCCTCCTTTCCCTATCCGAAATCCGTTTCCCCCATTTTAAAATTTAACAACCTCAAAATATTCCCTTATCTTTGAACCCTAATCTCCATTTAATAACTCTCCTCCCCTATTTTTAACCTTAAAGGCCAAACGTATATACTTTCTGACTGCCCAAAAATATTTATTTTTTTTTTTTCCCCCCAAATTTTGGGGACGATTTTCAGAGATGTCTGGTCAAAGAAGGGGGCTTTAAAATTGGGGTGCACTGTTTAAAAAAAATCTGGGCCCCTTAAATTTGGGGGGAGCCCAGTTCAAAGGGCCCCAGCTAGAGCAAAACCGAAAACCCCTATTCCCTGATTTCATGTATTTAATCTCCCATTTTAAGGGGGAAATGATGTTAAGGGTTTTTAGTGGCTCTGGGTGGATGGGCAAAAGGGGCGAGGAAATATAAAAACCCGATAATAACCCATTGCAACATTTGTAACACCCTTTTCAAAATGTTTTTAACCTATGTCCTGGAAACATGTTGACAGGCAGGCTGGCTGGCTGGGGGGGGGGTTTGGCGGGGGGCTGGTGGCTGGGTGGCTGGGTGGCTGGCTGGCTGGTGGTTGGCTGGCTGGCGGGCTGGTGGTGGCTGGCCGGGGGCCGGTTGGGCCCCTTTTATTCCGTCTGCTGTCTGTATCTATGTCTATCTCTGTCTGTCTGTCTGTCTGTCTCTATTTCTGCATCTGTCTCTGTCTCTTTCTGACTCGTCTATCTGTCTCACATAAAAATACAATTATAATATGAAAAATTACCTGGAAAACCCAAAAACCCAGACAAGGGCTATACTTGTTGTAGATAAAATTTTAAACAGGGCCAAATACGTATTTCATTTGCTCAGGAACCAACGACTGTGTCTGAGTAATAACTTGTGGCTCTTTTGAGACGGGAGGCTAAAAAGGGGGCAGACAGATAGACAGAGACTTCAGAACGACAGAGACTTAAAAGACAGATATGTTTTTTTTAACAGTGAATACAGGGGCCCAGTGCTCATCAAATGTCACCATTTATATTATCCGTCAGCAGGGACTGACACTTGTCAAAACATTTTTAAGGGAATTATCATTTTCTTCTTATTATTATTGTTATTATTCTTATTGTTATTCTTCTTCTTCTTCTTCTTCTTCTTCTTCTTCTTCTTTTTTTCTTCTTCTTTTTTATTATTATTATTATTATTATTATTATTATTATATACCCCCCCGTATCCAAAAATTCTGGGCCTATAAATACTGTGAATATATTCCTAAAAATATAAAGACCAAGGCAGGTTAAATGTCCACTGTCAGGTTTTTGACAATTTGAGTACAATTTCAATACCTAATATTAGTGTTAGAACAAAAAACTACTATAAGTTGTAATTAAAGAACATAAAAAATAAAAATAATAAAAAAAAGAAAAAAAAATTTTCGGCCACTTCTGCGGGCAGGACTCGATGTTGCCGTCAGGGGCATCCAGTGCCAACTTCTCCGACTCATATCTCGGGAAATACACCAATTTTTTTTTTTCCCATAACACTTAAAAAAAATGCCCCTTTTTTTCCATAATTTTTTTTTTTTTTTTTCAAAATTCGGGGGAGTAGCGGTAAAAAAAATATATAGTATATACATTTGGCCGTTTTAATTTAAAGACAAATCCCTTTTTTCCCATGTTTCCCCAACTTAAATTCACTCCAAAATTTTTTTTTATTTTCAACAAAATTTGTTATAACATCTCCCCAACCTCCCATTTCTTTTTTTTTACATTGCTTCACCACTTTCTTAACCCCTCGTTTTCTCTCCATATCTCTTTCCTTGCATCACTTCTCTTTGTAAAAAACCCTCATATGCTAACTTTTTCTCTCTTACTATTCTCTTTACATCATTATTCCACCAATCGCTCTTTTTTCCTCCCCCACCCCTTACCTATAACCACAAACCTGCTGAACACTCTAACACTATTTCTTAAACTTACCCCTACCTCTTCTCCCCCGTTATACCCCACCAGCCCATCTATCCTCCAACAGTTGTTTATATCTTCCCTAACCGCCTCCTCCTTTGTTTATAAATCTTCACTTTTTCCCCTTTTTCCTTCATTTTCCTTTTATCCCATCTACCTTTTTTTCTCCTGTAGCTTAAAAAATTGTCTGATATATCTGTTCATTATAAACATGTACATCCTGAATTCCCAAAGTCTTTTTTCTAAATTGCCAAAAACTACTGTCATTTCGCCCTAATCATATCTTTATACTTATTTATCCTCTTTTTTTAAAATATTTCATATAACCAAACCCTTTTCATACAAAGTTCAATCAAATGCCCCCAAAATTTCCCGGCACCCCAAAAACCCACCACACCCCTCTAAACGTTCTTTCTTTGCCTTTAGGTCCCCACCACGATTACTCTCTCACTTGGCCAAAATTTCTACACACTCAAATCTCCCAAAATTTTTTTTCTACACTCCTCTTCTCTAGGTGCATACACCAATTTTACCCACTTTTCACATCCACCCTTTTTTAATCCACATAATCCTTGAATTTATACATTTATGCCCCCTTTCTCTCCATAACTGATCCTTCAACATTATTGCTACCTTCCTTGCCTAACTCTCTCAGTACTCCTGACTTAATCCCATTTATTTCTCCCCACTGAAATGCCTACCCCCTTCAGCTTTTTTGCTTGGGGGCCCGGACATCCAATTTCTTTTATTCATAACATTAGCAATCATCTTTTTTTATCACCCCACTACATCCACGCACATTCAAACATCCCAATTTTATTAATTTTTTTTTTATCTTTTTTTAAGTAATTTATAGAAGAAAAGGGGGTTACTGGCCCTTGCCCCGGCTTTTAAATTTTTCTTACGAACCTAGATTACGGATGAAGAATTCTGTTCCCTTTTCCCCATGGAGATAAGCAGAAATAAACAAGAACAAGAACTGGGAAAAAAAATAGAAGAAACACCCAGGGGGTTAGTATATATATGCTTGTACATGCATATGTAGTTTTACCTATGTGTAAGTAGAAGTAGCAAGACATACCTGCAACCTTGCAACATGGAAAACAATTACAGGCTTATGTTTCACACTCATTTGTGGAGGTAGTACCCCCCTGGGTGGTTGCTGTTTACCAACCTACTAGTGACCACTAAGTGCAGGGAGGCAGAGGATAAGTTCATACCAAAGGGTAACAGAAAATAGTAAAACCAGAGTGAGCCCATGGTTTAACTGGAGGTGTAAAGGGCCAAAGCCAAATGTGCTAGAGCATGGAAAAGATATAGAAGGCAAAGAACTCAAGAAAACAAGGAGTTGAGCAGAAGAAAGAAACGAATATGCTGGGATAAGTAGATAGGCCCAGAGGCAATACGAGAACGACATAGCATCAAAAGCCAAATCTGAACCAAATGTTATACAGTCATATTTGGAGAAAAACAAAGTCAAGACCAGGTAATCAGGCTGAGGAAAGAAGGAGGGGAACTCACAAAGAATGACCAGGAAGTATGTGATGAACTAAACACAAGACTTAGAGAAGTTTTCACAATAGATGCAGGAATGTTTTCAGTAAACCATAGAGGTAGGGTGCACCAGCAGGTGCTGGACACAATACACATAAAAAGGTAGAGGTGAAGAAACTGCTAGGTAAACTAGATACCTCAAAGGCGGTGGGCCCGGGAAATATCTCCATGAATATGAGAGAGGGAGCAGAGGAACTGTGTGAGCTGCTAGCAGTAATCTTCAGTAAATCTATCAAAACTGGGAATTGCCTGAGGGGGAAGACAGCAAATGTGGTTCCAATATTTAAGAAAGGAGACAGACAGGCAGCGTTAAACTACAGACCAGTGTCACTGACTTGATAGTATGCAAAGTCATGGAAAAGATCACCAGGAGAAGAGTGATGGAACACATTGAAAAGATTGGGCTCATACATGACAATCAGCACGGCTTCAGAGATGGGAAATCCTGTGTCACAAATTTACTTGAGTTCTACGATAAGGTAACAGAAGTAAGACAGGAGAGAGAGGGATGGTAGACTGCATCTTTTGGACTGAAGAAGGCTTTTGACAAGTACCACACAAAAGACTGGTGCAAAAATTAGAGGAGCAGGCAGGAATAATAGGGAAAGTACTGCAATAGATCAGGGAATACCTGACAGGAAGAAAAAAAAGGGTGGTCAGAGTGCGCGCATGTGTCGAGTGGGGTTCCACAAGGGCAGTCCTAGGTCTGGTGCTGTTTCTTGTATTCGTGAATGACATGATGGAAGGAATAGATTCAGAATGTCGTTGTTCGCTGATGATGTGAAACTGATGATGAGAATACAAGGGATGAGGATCAGTTAAGATTAAAGGAGATCTGGACAGACTACAAGTCTGGTCAAACAAATGTCTCTTGGAGTTTAACCCCAGTAAGTGTAAGGTCATGAAGATTGGGGAAGGCACAGAAGACCGCAGACGGCATACAGGTTAGGGAATCAAAGGGGGCAAACGTCACTTAAAGAAAAGGATCTTGGGGTAAGCATTATAACTAACATATCTCCCGAGGCAACGTTAACAAATAACTGCTGCAGCATATGGGCGATTGGCAAACCTGAGATCAGGTTTAGACATCTGAGTAAGAAGTCATTCACGACATTGCACACCGTGTACGTCAGGTATATACTAGAGTATGCGCACCAGTATGGAACCTACACCTAGCCAAACACGTCACGAAATTGGAGAAAGTATTAAAAATTGCAACACGTTTAGTCCCGGAACTGAGATGTATGTCTTATGAGGAGAGGTTAAAGGAACTTAACCTGATGACACTAAAGGATACGAGGGACAGGGGGACATGATAACAAGTATTAAATACTGAGAGGAATTGACAAGGTGGACGGGCTCGATGTTCAGAGATGGGATACAGGAACAAGGGGCCACAATTGGAAGCTGAAAACCCGATGAGTCATAGGGATGTTAGGAAGTATTTCTTTAGCCTTAGAGTTGTCAGGAAGTGGAATAATCTAAGAGTGGGAAATGTGGAAGCAAGTTCCATACATAACTTTAAGAAGAGGATGATAAAGCTCATGGAGCAGGGGGAGAGTGAATTAGTATCGACCAGTGAAGAGTCGGGGCCAGGAGCTATGAATCGACCCCCGCAACCACATATAGGTGAGTACAACACACACATACACACACACACATAACACACACACACACACACACAAATATATATATATATATATATATATATATATATATATATATATATATATATATATATATATATATATATATATATATATATTTTATATATAAGTGTATTGCTTATCAATGTAATAGGGTTTGTTGTAATATAGTAACATTATTTTGCCTTGGTATGGGATGTATGATGAGTTTTATTACTATGTAAATTGTCCTTAGTGTTAATACTCTCTTATTTCCTGTGCTATTAATACTCTCTTATCTTCCTGTGCTATTAATACTCTCTTATCTTCCTGTGCTATTAATACTCTCTTATCTTCCTGTGCTATTCATTATCTGTTTTCTGTAAATCGTCTTTGTTATTAAAAACAACTCGCCAGGTGTAAGTGCTGAAATATGTATTAACAAGAGAACTTTTCCTCCGAATATTGTAATAACATGTAACTGTATTAGCTAGAGTTATCCTGATTTACTCTAGTTTACTGTACCCATAAAATATTAATACTTTTAACAATACTGTGTTATAACCCACTTTCACTGAATTTGTTGCAAATATTTTGTATTCTTGACTCACGAGATCGTAATAACACGATTGTAAACAAACCAGGGAACTGGGTGGAGTTTGAACCCATAATGAGTGAGTTCTAACCCCACCCACTCCCTGGTTTATTTTGTATTCTTATTTCTGTTATTCGGCTGCTACGTTCTGGTACCATCTTAACTGGAGAGTTGTGTCACCTTGCAGACAGCCACACCATAACATACTGACAGCTCACTCACCCTCTCTCCTGGGTTAAGCAAGTGACTGGCGACACGTCTTCACAATAGATAGCCAACGGTTGCGCCTGAGCTTTATTCATTTATTTGTCGGTTTTTGTTTGCTATTACATTAAGGGGCACGTTAAGTATTCCTGTCTTCTAGTAACATGTTCATTTTTCTCACTATAATCTACCTTGTCCATAATTACTATCTCATTTGTTTTGTCTGTTTCTTAAGGTGAAGTCCAGGATCTTTCCTTAATTCATGGTATAACTTAACAAATCTTTGATGACAATTGTTGTTGCAGAGGTGTGAGCTTTGCTCACACCTCTGCAACACAATTCTCACTGACATGTGCAATACGGAAGAGGAAGAGTAGCATTATTTAGGTAGTGGTTCCTGTATGTATCAGAGTGCATGCCAGTGATTGCCTGCCACTACCCATGTTGTGTGCGCTGGGTCGCATAAATGACACACTACAACGCAGAAAGCATGATCAATCATTTACTGCACTTGACGCCACTTCTACATCATCAATACCCACATCACCATGACCCTGACGCCACTTCTACAACATCAATACCCACATCATCATGATCCTACTCCTTCCCATCCTTGAAAAAACTAATAAAAAAATGGAGGGAATGGATCGCCATAATTATATACGTTGAGGTCTTGTCATAAAGGAACTAATAAATACAAGGGAACTGGAGACAGAGAAGAGATATACAGCAAAGATTACAACAGGATGTGCTGTCTAAACACAGAGAATGAAACACAAAAAATAAATAACTTAAAACCAATCGCACATGCAGAAAATATTCATATTACTGCAGTAACCAAGATCTGCTTTATTTCGAAGTGTTATATTAGTTTTAAGTAGTACAATAATGATATGCAATACCGATGAAAATTAAGACACATGTGCAACATCTGGTATCTTTATTGTAAACGTTTCGCCATCCAGTGGCTTTATCAATACAGATTCTAGGACATAACTTGAAGACAGTAGAACTATATAAAAGATGAGGTAATCAGCCCTCAGTCTTGGAGTTGGAGTGAAGAACACCGTAGTCGTGGAGGTTCTGGAGCAGAGGCAAGAAGGCTGGCGCTTATATACTAACGTCAGGTGGAAATTGACGGGTAGCAGACGAGGACATAGTCACTGGTAGGCAGGATTCCCAGTGGAAGTAGGTCATACCCAAAGGGATGGGTTAGTGGTAGTAGTAGTTGTAGTAGCCGTGAAGAGGTCATGTAGATGTCCTCTGAACCAAGATTCCATGATGTTGCAGAATCTTCACGACTACGGTGCTCTCCACACCAACTCCAAGGCAGAGGGTCTGATTACCTCATCTTTTGTACATAGTTCTACTGTCTTCAAGTTATGTCCTAGAATTTGTATTGATAAAGCCACTGGATGGCGGAACGTCTACAATGAAGAAACCCAGATGTTGCACAATGTGTCTAAATTTTCTTCATAGTTTTAAGTAGTCATCACAGGAATGTATTCCTAGAAGCCATCTAAGCATTGCTTTTCCTCTAAAAATTCCTTCCTTCAGAATAAAAATATATCCTTTTTGGTTAACGTAGTAGTTAAGTGTATACAATATTCTGCATTTCCAGTATCTACGTCTCACTTAATTCTAACCTAGTGTAGACAGCAGTGTCGTCTACCGTCGTTCAGCAGTGAAATAATAGATCACTGCTCTACATAAAATGAAAATTATTAATTGAAATTATAATAACTTCCTTTTTTCCGCAAATCCATTTAAATAAGATCCATATCAATTGAATATGCTGTGAAGGACATTGTGATGCTGGAATATTTCTCATTAATATTCGCTGTCGTCAATGAGCAGAATTCCACTTGAAAGAGACAAGATCAGTAATTGGTAGCTATTCAGACAACGTGTCGCTCACACAGCATCTCTCTCTAATAGCTGATATCTAGTGGTACCACAATTTATAGACAGGAATGAATATATGGTATACTAATCAGATTCAAAATATAAGCATGAAAATAAGAGCATATTTGCAACAATCTGAATGGTCAATGTTGTAGTGGCCAGGCTTAGGCTTGTTTACAAGTACTTCTGGCAGTGTGGCAGACACACATGATGATCGAACTAAATGGAAAGTAAGTTGTTACCTTTATCATGACTTTGGTGAACACTCTGTGCTTCCTGAGGGTCGTTGGTAAGTCAGGTAGAGAGGAGTATGGAAGTACAGCAGTAGTAGTAATTGGTAGTATTCTACGGTATACGTAGTTTTTAATACAGTGAAGCTGCTGTTATTACCTCATCCACAGTCTGACCTAACGAGGGAAGCTGCTGTTATTACCTCATCCATACTCTGACCTAACGAGGGAAGGTAACGAACACAAAAGAGGAAGAAGTTGAAGTATATGAAATTCCAGGCAGTTAATGAGATAATATTTACTTAGGGAACACGTAAGGTTGATGTCATCAGTGCGTGTGTCCGTCATAGAAATCCGCATAACCATACATTGAAGTGGTCCGAACTCAAACTAGCCATAAAAGAAGGGAAAATAGAAAAGGAAATGTTCTAGAGCGGCTCTCACCATGACATCCTACAGTCATACAGCACCAAGACAGTCACCATGACATCCTACAGTCATACAGCACCAAGACAGTCACCATGACATCCTACAGTCATACAGCACCAAGACAGTCACCATGACATCCTACAGTCATACAGCACCAAGACAGTCACCATGACATCCTACAGTCATACAGCACCAAGACAGTCACCATGACATCCTACAGTCATACAGCACCAAGACAGTCACCATGACATCCTACAGTCATACAGCACCAAGACAGTCACCATAACATCCTACAGTCATACAGCACCAAGACAGTCACCATGACATCCTACAGTCATACAGCACCAAGACAGTCACCATAACATCCTACAGTCATACAGCACCAAGACAGTCACCATGACATCCTACAGTCATACAGCACCAAGGCAGCCACCATGACATCCTACAGTCATACAGCACCAAGGCAGTCACCATGACATCCTACAGTCATACAGCACCAAGACAGTCACCATGACATCCTACAGTCATACAGCACCAAGACAGTCACCATGACATCCTACAGTCATACAGCACCAAGACAGTCACTCATGACATCCTACAGTCATACAGCACCAAGACAGTCACCATGACATCCTACAGTCATACAGCACCAAGACAGTCACCATGACATCCTACAGTCATACAGCACCAAGACAGTCACCATGACATCCTACAGTCATACAGCACCAAGACAGTCACCATAACATCCTACAGTCATACAGCACCAAGACAGTCACCATGACATCCTACAGTCATACAGCACCAAGACAGTCACCATGACATCCTACAGTCATACAGCACCAAGACAGTCACCATACATCCTACAGTCATACAGCACCAAGACAGTCACCATGACATCCTACAGTCATACAGCACCAAGACAGTCACCATAACATCCTACAGTCATACAGCACCAAGACAGTCACCATGACATCCTACAGTCATACAGCACCAAGGCAGTCACCATGACATCCTACAGTCATACAGCACAAGGCAGTCACCTCGACATCCTACAGTCATACAGCACCAAGACAGTCACCATGACATCCTACAGTCATACAGCACCAAGGCAGTCACCATGACATCCTACAGTCATACAGCACCAAGACAGTCACCATGACATCCTACAGTCATACAGCACCAAGACAGTCACCATGACATCCTACAGTCATACAGCACCATGACAGTCACCATGACATCCTACAGTCATACAGCACCAAGACAGTCACCATGACATCCTACAGTCATACAGCACCAAGACAGTCACCATGACATCCTACAGTCATACAGCACCAAGACAGTCACCATGACATCCTACAGTCATACAGCACCAAGACAGTCACCATGACATCCTAAATTCATACAGCACCAAGACAGTCACCATGACATCCTACAGTCATACAGCACCAAGACAGTCACCATGACATCCTACAGTCACACAGCACCAAGGCAGTCACCATGACATCCTACAGTCATACAGCACCAAGACAGTCACCATGACATCCTACAGTCATACAGCACCAAGATAGTCACCATGACATCCTACAGTCATACAGCACCAAGGCAGTCACCATGTCATCCTACAGTCATACAGCACCAAGACAGTCACCATGACATCCTACAGTCATACAGCACCAAGGCAGCCACCATGACATCCTACAGTCATACAGCACCAAGGCAGTCACCTCGACATCCTACAGTCATACAGCACCAAGACAGTCACCATGACATCCTACAGTCATACAGCACCAAGGCAGTCACCATGACATCCTACAGTCATACAGCACCAAGACAGTCACCATGACATCCTACAGTCATACAGCACCAAGACAGTCACCATGACATCCTACAGTCATACAGCACCATGACAGTCACCATGACATCCTACAGTCATACAGCACCAAGACAGTCACCATGACATCCTACAGTCATACAGCACCAAGACAGTCACCATGACATCCTACAGTCATACAGCACCAAGACAGTCACCATGACATCCTACAGTCATACAGCACCAAGACAGTCACCATGACATCCTAAATTCATACAGCACCAAGACAGTCACCATGACATCCTACAGTCATACAGCACCAAGACAGTCACCATGACATCCTACAGTCATACAGCCCAAGACAGTCACCATGACATCCTACAGTCATACAGCACCAAGACAGTCACCATGACATCCTACAGTCATACAGCACCAAGACAGTCACCATGACATCCTAAGTCTACAGCACCAAGACAGTCACCATACATCCTACAGTCATACAGCACCAAACAGTCACCATGACATCCTACAGTCATACACACTCAGAGCAGTCACCATGACATCCTACAGTCATACAGCACCAAGACAGTCACCATGACATCCTACAGTCATACAGCACCAAGACAGTCACCATGACATCCTACAGTCATACAGCACCAAGACAGTCACCATGACATCCTACAGTCATACAGCACCAAGACAGTCACCATGACATCCTACAGTCATACAGCACCAAGACAGTCACCATGACATCCTACAGTCATACAGCACCAAGACAGTCACCATGACATCCTACAGTCATACAGCACCAAGACAGTCACCATGACATCCTACAGTCATACAGCACCAAGACAGTCACCATGACATCCTACAGTCATACAGCACCAAGACAGTCACCATGACATCCTACAGTCATACAGCACCAAGACAGTCACCATGACATCCTACAGTCATACAGCACCAAGACAGTCACCATGACATCCTACAGTCATACAGCACCAAGACAGTCACCATGACATCCTACAGTCATACAGCACCAAGACAGTCACCATGACATCCTACAGTCATACAGCACCAAGACAGTCACCATGACATCCTACAGTCATACAGCACCAAGACAGTCCCATGACATCCTACAGTCATTTCAGCACCAAGACAGTCACCATGACATCTACAGTCATACAGCACCAAGACAGTCCATGACATCCTACAGTCATACAGCACCAAGAAGTCACCATGACATCCTACTATGTCTACACACCAAGACAGTCACCATGACATCTACAGTCATACAGCACCAAGACAGTCACCATGACATCCTACAGTCATACAGCACCAAGACAGTCACCATGACATCCTACAGTCATACAGCACCAAGACAGTCACCATGACATCCTACAGTCATACAGCACCAAGACAGTCACCATGACATCCTACAGTCATACAGCACCAAGACAGTCACCATGACATCCTACAGTCATACAGCACCAAGACAGTCACCATGACATCCTACAGTCATACAGCACCAAGACAGTCACCATGACATCCTACAGTCATACAGCACCAAGACAGTCACCATGACATCCTACAGTCATACAGCACCAAGACAGTCACCATGACATCCTACAGTCATACGCACCAGACAGTCATGATTCAGCATACAGAAGACAGTCACCATGACATCCTACAGTCATACAGCACCAAGACAGTCCCATGTCACCTACAGTCATACACGACCAAACAGTCACCATGACATCCGCCTGACAGTCATCGCTAAGCTACGACCATGACATCTCTACAGTCAGTTGTCTACAGACCAGACAGTCACCATGAATCCTAAGTCTACAGACATCAAGACAGTCACCACGACTATGTAGTGCTACAGCCCAACGTCAGTGACATAAGTCCTCGACAGATCTATACAGCTACGAAGACAGTCAGTATGTGCACGACCAGACAGTCATATGTACAGGCTAGACCAGACATCCTATGTTATGCACGACCAGACAGTCTATGCATCTCAGTCTACGACCAAAACAGTCTGACATCCTAGTCATACAGACCAGACAGTCAATGTCTAGTCTACAGCACCAAGACAGTCACCATGACATCTACAGTCATAAGCACCAAGACAGTCACCATGACATCTACAGTCTACAGCACCAAGACAGTCACCATGACATCCTACAGTCATACAGCACCAAGACAGTCACCATGACATCCTACAGTCATACAGCACCAAGACAGTCACCATGACATCCTACAGTATCACAGCACCAAGACAGTCACCATGACATCCTACAGTCATACAGCACCAAGACAGTACCATGACATCCTACAGTTCACACACCAAGCATTAGTCACCATCAGACATCCTACAGTCATGCACACCAGACAGTCACTATGACCTACAGTCATCAGCACCAGACAGTACATGACATCCTCACAGTCATATAGCACCAAGTGCATGTCACTGCTGACACTCTACAGTCATAATGCAAAGACAGTCACCATGACAGTCTATGTATAAGCTACGACCAGACATGACATGTACAGTCTACGACCAAAACAGTCCTATGACAGTCTACAGACCAGACAGTCACCATGCATCCTACAGTCTACAGCACCAGACAGTCACCATGACATCCTACAGTCATAAGCACCAAGACAGTCACCATGACATCCTAGGCATACGCACCAGACAGTCACCATGACATCTACGTCATACGCACCAAGACAGTCACCATGACATCCTACAGTCATACAGCACCAAGACAGTACCATGACATCCTACAGTCATACAGCACCAGACAGTCACCATGACATCCTACAGTCATACAGCACCAAGACAGTACCATGACATCCTACAGTCATACAGCACCAGACAGTCCCATGACATCTACAGTCTACAGCACCAAGACAGTCACCATGACATCCTAAGTCTACACCAAGACAGTCACTATGACATGCCTACGAGTCATACAGCACCAAGACAGTACATGACATCCTACAGTCTATGTACAGTGCTACGACCAGACATCACTATAGTCTACGACCAGACAGTCCATGTTAAGTGCTACAGACCAGACAGTCACATGAATCTAGTGCTAGACCAGACAGTCACCATGCATCCTAAGTGCTACGACCAGACAGTCACCATGATAGTGCTACGTACATGACAGCACATGCAGTACGACCAGACAGTCCTAGTGAGCTACGACCAGACAGTCACATGTAATCCTACAGCCAGACAGCTAAGATAGTCACCAGACATCCTATGTCATATCACACCAGACAGTCCTATCTAAGTGCTACGACCAGACAGTCTATGTTAGTGCTACGACCAGACAGTACATGATCTAGTCTACGACCAAGACAGTCTGTATGCCACTGACAGTCTATTCAGTGCTACGACCAGACAGTCACATGACTAGTGCTACGCCAGACAGCACAGAAGACTGCTACGACCAGACAGTACATGATCTAAGTGCTACACCAGACAGTCCATGACATGCTACCGACCAAGACAGTCATGCATAGTTCAGCACCAAAACAGTCTATGTTAGTGTCTACACCAGACAGTCATGTATGCTACGATCCAGACAGTCTATGTTAGTCTACGACCAACAGTCCTATGTGTAGTGCTACGACCAGACAGTCTATGTATAGTGCTACGACCAGACAGTCTATGTATAGTGCTACGACCAGACATTATCTGCAAATTTTAAAAAAGCTTCATAAACCAAACGTTTCTTGCTAAAGTTTCCAGTTACTTATTGCTTTTGTTTCTTTATTATTCATTCTGTAACAGTAAATGATATGGAAATACTGACGATCAGAAGCACAAAAGCAGTAAATGGAAACTTTATTGCCTGTGCGCCAGACTTTTTAGTTTTGGACTAGTATTAAACTTAAAAAATGTCCATTGTGCTGGTGAAACGTTGTTTAAACTCAATGAACCCAGGAAGGTATCCCCGTATTGCCATACACCCGGCCACTGTACCTCAATGAACCCAGGAAGGTATCCCCGTATTGCCTTACACCCGGCCACTGTACCTCAATGAACCCAGGAAGGTATCCCCGTATTGCCTTACACCCGGCCACTGTACTACTTTACACGCACATAACATTAATATTTTTGTACAAGGTCTTGAGAACACAGATGTCCAAGACATAAGATAATACAATAAAATCAAACATTGTGGCTTATTTGTGACCAGAAGAGACATTCTCCAGTTATCCACAAATCAACATTGAGAGTTTAAAGCCGACCAGAAGAGTCATTCTCGAGTGACTACACAGGATCCAACAAGATAATATGAGCCTACACAGCCTATACCCCAAAAATTGTTTGCTCCAGTTCATTTTAATCCATTTCATTTTAATCTGGGTAAGGCACTAAACCTATACGGGTCACATAGTGCCTTTGGAATGGAAGGAATTCAAATTCGATTCAGTTCCTTGGATCAAGAGCTCCTCACCAGCCTCATGGCACTTCCCGTTGTGGAAACACATCACGTGACTTAAAGTGGCAAAATGACATGTACAAAGAGGGAGTCCAGTAATTATTACTTTTAATAAAGATATACCGGCGCTTAAGGGTTTGAAGACGACCAGAAAAGCCATTCTCTAGATATTATATGGGAAACAAATTATTTAATGAAACTGGAAATTTAAAATTTCAAAGATCAAAATGAGAGTCAAACTTTGTTTTAGTGAAGTCCATCAACACTGCAAGTTTGAACTCTATTAGAAAAGACATTCGCCAGTAAGTGGTCTGTAATAAACAGTTTCAGGCATTATAACAATTTCAATAAAATTTAAAATTTGCACCACAACAATCTATACTTATAGTATGTCCGCCTATAATGGAACGCCAAGCATAAACAATAAGTCTATGTGTAGTGCTACGACCAGACAGTCTATGTGTAGTGCTACGACCAGACAGTCTATGTGTAGTGCTACGACCAGACAGTCTATGTGTAGTGCTACGACCAGACAGTCTATGTGTAGTGCTACGACCAGACAGTCTATGTATAGTGCTACGACCAGACAGTCTATGTGTAGTGCTACGACCAGACAGTCTATGTGTAGTGCTACGACCAGACAGTCTATGTATAGTGCTACGACCAGACAGTCTATGTATAGTGCTACGACCAGACAGTCTATGTATAGTGCTACGACCAGACAGTCTATGTGTAGTGCTACGACCAGACAGTCTATGTGTAGTGCTACGACCAGACAGTCTATGTATAGTGCTACGACCAGACAGTCTATGTATAGTGCTACGACCAGACAGTCTATGTATAGTGCTACGACCAGGCAGTCTATGTATAATGCTACGACCAGACAGTTTATGTATAGTGCTACGACCAGACAGTCTATGTATAGTGCTACGACCAGACGTTATATGTATAGTACTACGACCAGACAGTCTTTGTATAGTGCTACGACCAGACGTTATATGTATAGTGCTACGACCAGACAGTATATGTATAGTGCTACGACCAGACAGTCTATGTATAGTGCTACTACCATACAGTCTATGTATAGTGCTACGACCAGACAGTCTATGTATAGTGCTACGACCAGACAGTCTATGTATAGTGCTACGACCAGACAGTCTATGTATAGTGCTACGACCAGACATTCTATGTATAGTGCTACAACCAGACAGTCTATGTATAGTGCTACGACCAGACAGTCTATCTATAGTGCTACGACCAGACAGTCTATGTATAGTGCTACGACCAGACGTTATATGTATAGTGCTACGACCAGACAGTCTATGTATAGTGCTACGACCAGACAGTCTATGTATAGTGCTACGACCAGACAGTCTATGTATAGTGCTACGACCAGACAGTCTATTTACAGTGCTACGACCAGACAGTCTATGTATAGTGCTACGACCAGACATTCTATGTATAGTGCTACGACCAGACAGTCTATGTATAGTGCTACGACCAGACAGTCTATGTATAGTGCTACGACCAGACAGTCTATGTATAGTGCTACGACCAGACAGTCTATGTATAGTGCTACGACCTGACAGTCTATGTATAGTGCTACGACCAGACAGTCTATGTATAGTGCTACGACCAGACAGTCTATGTATAGTGCTACGACCAGACAGTCTATGTATAGTGCTACGACCAGACGTTATATGTATAGTGCTGCGACCAGACAGTCTATGTATAGTGCTACGACCAGACAGTCTATGTATAGTGCTACGACCAGACAGTCTATGTATAGTGCTACGACCAGACAGTCTATGTATAGTGCTACGACCAGACAGTCTATGTATAGTACTACGACTAGACAGTCTAAATATAGTGCTACGACCAGACATTCTATGTGTAGTGCTACGACCAGACAGTCTATGTATAGTGCTACGACCAGACAGTCTATGTATAGTGCTACGACCAGACAGTCTATGTATAGTGCTACGACCAGACATTATCTGCAAAATTTAAAAACGCTTCATAAACCAAACGTTTCTGGCTAAAGTTTCCAGTTACTTATTGCTTTTGTTTCTTTATTATTTATTCTGTAACAGTAAATGATATGGAAATACTGACGATCAGAAGCACAAAAGCAGTAAATGGAAACTTTATTGCCTGTGCGCCAGACTTTTTAGTTTTGGACTAGTATTAAACTTAAAAAATGTCCACTGTGCTGGTCCGGCCACTTTACCTCAATGAACCCAGGAAGGTATCCCCGTATTGCCTTACACCCGGCCACTGTACTACTTTACACGCACATAACATTAATATTTTTGTACAAGGTCTTGAGAACACAGATGTCCAAGACATAAGATAATACAATAAAGTCAAACATTGTGGCTTATTTGTGACCAGAAGAGACATTCTCCAGTTATCCACAAATCAACATTGAGAGTTTAAAACCGACCAGAAGAGTCATTCTCGAGTGACTACACAGGATCCAACAAGATAATATGAGCCTACACAGCCTATACCCCAAAAATTGTTTGCTCCAGTTCATTTTAATCCATTTCATTTTAATCTGGGTAAGGCACTAAACCTATACGGGTCACATAGTGCCTTTGGAATGGAAGGAATTCAAATTCGATTCAGTTCCTTGGATCAAGAGCTCCTCACCAGCCTCAAGGCACTTCCCGTTGTGGAAACATAACTCAGTTATGTAATGAAAAAAAATACTATATCATCACCTGATTTAAAGTGGCAAAATGGCATGTACAAAGAGGGAGTCCAGTAAATAATACTTTTAATAAAGTTATACCGGCGCTTAAGGGTTTGAAGACGACCAGAAAAGCCATTCTCTAGATATTTTATGGGAAACAAATTATTTAATGAAACTGGCAATTTCAAATTTCACAGATCAAAGTGAGAGTTAAACTTTGCTTTAGTGAAGTCCATCAACACTGCAAGTTTGAACTCTATTAGAAAAGACATTCGCCAGTAATTGGTCTGTAATAAACAGTTTCAGGCATAATAACAATTTCAATAAAATTTAAAATTTGCAGCACAACAATCTATACAGTGTACTTATAGTATGTCCGCCTATAATGGAACGTCAAGCATAAACAATAAGTATTTTGAATCCAATAAGACGAGATATTCTATAGTTTTTTTTTTTTTTTTTTAACACATCGGCCGATTCCCACCAAGGCAGGGTGGCCCGAAAAAGAAAAACTTTCATCATCATTCACTCCATCACTGTCTTGCCAGAAGGGTGCTTTACACTACAGTTATAAAACTGCAACATTAACACCCCTCCTTCAGAGTGCCGGCACTGTACTTCCCATCTCCAGAACTCAAGTCCGGCCTGCCGGTTTCCTGAATCCCTTCATAAATGTTACTTTGCTCACACTCCAACAGCACGTCAAGTATTAAAAACCATATGCCTCCATTCACTCCTATCAAATACGCTCACACATGCTTGCTGGAAGTCCAAGCCCCTCGCACACAAAACTTCCTTTACCCCCTCCCTCCAACCTTTCCTAGGCCGACCCCTACCCCGCCTTCCCTCCACTACAGATTTATACACTCTCGAAGTCACTCTGTCTCGTTCCATTCTCTCTACATGTCCAAACCACCTCAACAACCCCTCCTCAGCTCTCTGAACAATCGTTTTGGTAATCCCGCACCTCCTCCTAATTTCCAAACTCCGAATTCTCTGCATTATATTCACACCACACATTGACCTCAGACATGACATCTCCACTGCCTCCAGCCTTCTCCTCGTTGCAACATTCATCACCCATGCTTCACACCCATATAAGAGCGTTGGTATAACTATACTCTCATATATTCCCCTCTTTACTTCCATGGACAAGGTTCTTTGTCTCCACAGACTCCGAAGTGCTCCACTCACCCTTTTCCCCTCATCAATTCTATGATTCACCTCATCCTTCATAGACCCATCCGCCGACATGTCCACTCCCAAATATCTGAATACATTCACCTCCTCCATACTCTCTCCCTCCAATCTGATATCAATCTTTCGTCACCTATTCTTTTTGTTATCCTCATCACCTTACTCTTTCCTATATTCACTTTCAATTTTCTTCTTTTACACACCCTACCAAATTCATCCACCAACCTCTGCAGCTTCTCTTCAGAATCTCCCAAAAGCACAGTGTCATCAGCAAAAAGCAACTGTGACAACTCCCACTTTGTATTTGCTTCTTTATCTTTTAGCCCAACACCTCTTGCCAAGACCCTCGCATTCACTTCTCTTACAACCCCATCTATAAATATATTGAACAACCACGGTGACATCACACATCCTTGTCTAAGGCCCACTTTTACTGGGAAATAGTCCCCTTCCCTCCTACACACTCTAACCTGAGCCTCACTATCCTCATAAAAACTCTTCACTGCTTTCAGTAACCTTCCTCCTATTCCATACACCTGCAACATCTGCCACATTGCCCCCTATCTGCCCTATCATACGCCTTTTCCAAATCCATAAATGCCACAAAAACATCTTTACCCTTATCCAAATACTGTTCACCTATATGTTTCACTGTAAACACTTGGTCTACACACCCCCTACCTTTCCTAAAGCCCCTTGTTCATCTGCTATCCTGCTTTCTGTTTTACTCTTAATTCTTTCAATAATAACTCTACCATACACTTTACCAGGTACACTCAACAGACTTATTCCCCTATAATTTTGCACTCTCTTTTGTCCCCTTTGCCTTTATACAAAGGAACAATACACGCTCTCTGCCAATCCCTAGGTACCTTACCCTCTTCCATACATTTATTAAATAATAGCACCAACCACTCCAAAATTATATCCCCACCTGCTTTTAACATTTCTATCTTTATCCCATCAATCCCAGCTGCCTTACCCCCTTTCATTCTACCCACTGCCTCACGAACTTCCCCTACACCCACAACTGGCTCTTCCACACTCCTACAAGATGTTATTCCTCCTTGCCCTACACACGAAATCACAGCTTCCCTGTCTTCATCAACATTTAACAAATCCTCAAAATATTCTCTCCATCTTCCCGATACCTCTAACTCTCCATTTAATAACTCTCCTCTCCTATTTTTAACTGTCAAATCCATTTGTTCTCTAGGCTTCCTCAACTTATTAATCTCATTCCAAAACTTTTCTTATTTTCAACAAAATTTGCTGATAACATCTCACCCACTCTCTCATCTGCTCTCTTTTTACATTGCTTCACCACTCTTTTAACCTCTCTTTTCTCTCCATATACTCTTCCCTCCTTGCATCACTTCTACTTTGTAAAAACCTCTCATATGCTAACTTTTTCTCCTTACTACTCTCTTTACATCATCATTCCACCAATCGCTCCTCTTCCCTCCTGCACCCACTCGCCTGTAACCACAAACTTCTGCTGAACACTCTAACACTACATTTTTTAAAACTACCCCATACATTTTCGACCCCATTGCCTACACTCTCACTAGCCCATCTATCCTCCCAAAAGTTGTTTATATCTTACCCTAACTGCCTCCTCTTTTAGTTTATAAACCTTCACCTCTCTTTTACTTACTGATTCTATTTTCCTTGTATCCCATCTACCTTTTACTCCCACTGTAGCTATAACTAAAAAGTGATCTGATATATCTGTAGCCCCTCTATAAACATGTACATCCTGAAGTCTACTCAACAGTCTTTTATCTACCAATACATAGTCCAACAAACTACTGTCATTACGCCCTACATCATATCTTGTATACTTATTTATCCTCTTTTTCTTAAAATATGTATTACCTATAACTAAACCCCTTTCTATACAAAGTTCAATCAAAGGGCTCCCATTATCATTTACACCTGGCACCCCAAACTTACCTACTACACCCTCTCTGCATGTTTCTCCCACTTTAGCATTTAGGTCCCCTACCACAATTACTCTCTCATTTGGTTCAAAAGTTCCTATACATTCGCTTAACATCTCCCAAAATCTCTCTCTCTCCTCTACCTCCTCTCTTCTCCAGGTGCATACACGCTTATTATGACCCACTTTTCGCATCCGACCCTTATTTTAATCCACATAATCCTTGAATTTACACATTTATATTCCCTCTTTTCCTTCCATAACTGATCCTTCAACATTATTGCTACCCCTTCCTTAGCTCTAACTCTCTCAGATACTCCTGACTTAATCCCATTTATTTCTCCCCACTGAAACTCGCCTACCCCCTTCAGCTTTGTTTCGCTTAGGGCCAGGACATCCAACTTCTTTTCATTCATAACATCGGCAATCATCTCTTTCTTATCATCCGCACTACATCCACGCACATTCAGACACCCCAATTTTTTAAAGTTTTTCTTCTTCTCGTTTTTAGTAGATTTGTACAGGAGAAGGGGTTACTAGCCCATTGCTCCCGGCATCTTAGTCGCCTCATACGACACGCATGTTATTGAATGAAAATCAATATCACTATTTATTTGATAGAATTAGCAAATTGTAACTGATGGAACCAGTAACAATGAGAATCTTGGTTTCTGGTAAACACACCAGGTCTGAAAATTTGAAGCCTATCAGCAAAACCATTCTTCAGTTATTGCACAGATTCCAAAGATTCCAGGTTTTATATAAAAAAAATTAGTACATTGAGCAGATTGCTGCCACGCAGACTAAACTTAATGGTTACTATCCTTCCCGTAATACACATCAGCCATTAAATATCGAAGCCATTCAGAAGAGACTCACGTATTGTGATTGTGTCGTGAGCGTCGAGAAAGTTCAATTTTATTCAATGTATGACACACACCCATTGTGTCATGGCCTCTCGACCACTAAACTAACAGTTCAGAGTGTAGCAGTTCTGGGCCCCACTGCTATGGTTATTACTGGTTCAAAACAGACAGTCACCTGAAAGCTCACGAATTCTGCAAAGTGACGTCTTAACACATCGAGCTGGATTGGTAGACTTCCAGAGTCTCTGGTCGTGTTCACTGTGCTGACAGTGACGCTGGATTGGTAGACTTCCAGAGTCTCTGGTCGTGTTCACTGTGCTGACAGTGACGCTGGATTGGTAGACTTCCAGAGTCTCTGGTCGTGTTCACTGTGCTGACAGTGACGCTGGATTGGTAGACTTCCAGAGACTCTGGTCGTGTTCACTGTGCTGACAGTGACGGTGGATTGGTAGACTTCCAGAGTCTCTGGTCGTATTCACTGTGCTGACAGTGACGTTCACCTGTTCAATTACAAACTTGTTCTCTCTGTACATAGTGTAAATATCTATACATATTGTAGTGAAGGAATAAACGGGTAAAGAATCTACTCCTCCTTGTTTGCATTTGCCCTCGCTTGTCCTCCTAAGTTTGTTTACCTGCTACGGGCGATTGGACTCATACCTGTGTCCGTAACAAAATGTGATGAAACAAAAAGAAAATTTCGCTATTTTACAAATGGAATTGACATATGTGCATCTATACACTTGAATTTCACTCTTCGCCATCGTCCAGTCAGGAGACAACTCTTGTGAATGTTTTAGTCGTCACTGAGGTTCTGGAAGTTATCCCGGCCATTCCAGGATCCTGGGAATGGGTCCTACAACTCGGGTCATAGGAGACTTGCACATGACAAGTGTTCCTAAAATCTTGGCACTGAAAGTTTAAAGATAAACAAAAGAGTCTTTCTCGTATTATGAACAAAATAATAATAAATTGTTGGAAGAAAAAAATTCTGGCAACTACTTAATTAAAGATCCACCTTCAGGGATACAATACAATACAATACAATCCTTTATTTCAAAATTACTACACATACAAAACATAGAATAATCTGAAGACCCTCAGGATGCACAACATTCACAGCTTTTGTGTATTAAACTTCTACAAGTCTACGGTATACTATCTACGGTATTCCTACACTACTTTATTCCTACACTATCTATTGATAGAATTCTTTTTGTTAGACATTTGGACTAGTAAATAAGTTCATTCAGGGATACACAAATACATAGATTATCATACATAGCAGCATATGTATAGAGAACCCTCCAGGATAACCCATAAAAGTCAGATAAAGTGACTTATTTCTATTGGGGTTCTTTTAATGCCTTATTATTATACTATAAATGAGATAATATCTTATTATTATACTGTAAAGGAATAAGGTAAAATGAGTTATTTATATTTACATGTGTGTTAGCTAAAAAATAAAAAAACTAATTCTCCTTCCTTTCTGTCGCTACATTCATTAGGTACCTTTTGGTTCTCTTCTTGAACTGGTTCATGCTATGACTGGCTTTGACATGTGCAGGCAGTCTGTTCCATTCCTTTATTGTTGTACAATTATATATATATATATATATATATATATATATATATATATATATATATATATATATATATATATATAACACATAGGGATTATGCAGCGCCTGTGGGGGGATGAAAGGCATTCAGGCTCAATTCAGGGAACTGGAGCATAGATCGAATTCCCTAGATCAAGAGCCCCTCACCAGCGTCAAGGAACCTCCCATGAGGGGAGGAACAAAAGTACTGGCTTTTCCTCCTCCTGCCTTGTCAAGACTGGCGCTGCCACCACCTCCTTGACTCCTGCCTTGTCAAGACTGACGCTGCCACCTCATCCTTGACTCCTGCCTTGTCAAGACTGACGCTGCCACCTCCTCCTTGACTCCTGCCTTGTTCAAGACTGACGCTGCCACCACCTCCTTGACTCCTGCCTTGTCAAGACTGACGCTGCCACCTCCTCCTTGACTCCTGCCTTGTCAAGACTGACGCTGCCACCTCCTCCTTGACTCCTGCCTTGTTCAAGACTGACGCTGCCACCACCTCCTTGACTCCTGCCTTGTCAAGACTGGCGCTGCCACCTCCTCCTTGACTCCTGCCTTGTCAAGACTGGCGCTGCCACCTCCTCCTTGACTCCTGCCTTGTCAAGACTGGCGCTGCCACCTCCTCCTTGACTCCTGCCTTGTCAAGACTGGCGCTGCCACCTCTTCCTTGACTCCTGCCTTGTCAAGACTGGCGCTGCCACCTCCTTCTTGACCTTACCAGGTCATAGCGCTTATCTTGATTATATTATTTAAATTAGCTGTCCACCTGTCAATTGAGGAAGAATTATTGCATAGTTTTCACAGCAAAGCCAGAATTTTCATGAAAGTTACTTATCATGAGTCATGGAGTGTGTTGAATGATGGTTAAATGTTATACAATATAAAGTTATACAATAAAAGTTATACAATAAGCGACAAAAGATGAGTACTGATGGGAAGTGAGTCTGTCTCGCTCTTGGCAGACGGAGGATCGAGCCTCCACCGTGTTTTGCGCTCACTGATCCACGTGAATTTAGTAGTTTTTTTTTTTTAAATTATTAAAATCCTTATATAATATTTCATGTCACTATTTTTTATTTTATGTTAATCCTATCACTGTCACCCACGTTAATAATATCACTGTCACCCACTTTAATAATATCACTCACCCAGGTTAATAATATCACTGTCACCCACGTTAATCTGTCACTGTCACCAGATTAATCCTATCACTGTCACCCAGGTTAATAATATCACTGTCACCACGTTAATCCTGTCACTGTCACCCAGATTAATCCTATCACTGTACCAGGTTAATCCTATCACTGTCATCCAGGTTAATCCTATCACTGTCATCCACTTTAATCCTGTCACTGTCATCCACGTTAATCCTATCACTGTCACCCACGTTAATCCTGTCACTGTCTCCACGTTAATCTTATCACTGTCACCCACGTTAATCCTATCACTGTCACCCACGTTAGTCCTATCATTGTTACCCACGTTAATCCTATCACTGTCACCCACGTTAATCCTGTCACTTTCTCCACGTTAATCTTATCACTGTCACCCACGTTAGTCCTATCATTGTCACCCACGTTAATCCTATCACTGTCACCCACGTTAATCTTATCACTTTCACCCACGTTAATCCTATCACTGTCACCCAGGTTAATCCTATCACTGTCATCCACGTTAATCCAGTCACTGTCATCCACGTTAATCCTATCACTGTCACCCACGTTAATCCTGTCACTGTCACCTACGTTAATCCTGTCATTGTCACCACACGTTAATCTTATCACTGTCACCCACGTTAATCTTATCACTGTCACCCACGTTAATCCTATCACTGTCACCCACGTTAATCCTATCACTGTCACCCACGTTAATCCTATCACTGTCACCTACGTTAATCCTGTCACTGTCACCCACGTTAATCTTATCACTTTCACCACGTTAATCCTATCACTGTCACCTACGTTAATCCTGTCACTGTCACCCGTTAATCTTATCACTGTCACCCACGTTAATCCTATCACTGTCACCCACGTTAATCCTATCACTGTCACATACGTTAATCCTATTACTGTCACCACGTTAATCCTATCACTGTCACCCACGTTAATCCTGTCACTGTCACCTACGTTAATCCTGTCACTGTCATCCACGTTAATCTTATCACTGTAACCCACGTTAATCTTATCACTGTCACCCACGTTAATCCTATCACTGTCACCCACGTTAATCCTATCACTGTCACCCACGTTAATCCTATCACTGTCACCTACGTTAATCCTGTCACTGTCACCCACGTTAATCTTATCACTTTCACCCACGTTAATTCTATCACTGTCACCTACGTTAATCCTGTCACTGTCACCCACGTTAATCTTATCACTGTCACCCACGTTAATCCTATCACTGTCACCCACGTTAATCCTATCACTGTCACCCACGTTAATCCTATCACTGTCACCTACGTTAATCCTGTCACTGTCACCCACGTTAATCTTATTACTGTCACCCACGTTAATCCTGTCACTGTCACCTACGTTAATCCTGTCACTGTCACCCACGTTAATCTTATCACTGTCACCCACGTTAATCCTGTCACTGTCACCCACGTTAATCTTATCACTATCACCCACGTTAATATACATTGGTGCTCATTGTTGTTCAAACAAACATTGTGTTTGTGTTTGGTATATAACAGGGAATTGGAGAGGGTTTCTAGGGTATTTTTGATGGTTTTATTGGCCGTTTCTTGGTATTAATTGATGTAATGGATGACATACTTGTGAAGTAGAGATGAATTTGTTTGGTTAAGATTACAAGTAACATCAAACATGACTCGAAGTGGACGAAATATATAATTTCTGGTGATTATCCTGAGGAAGGGAAAATCGTCTGTTTTATGGTTTTTACTGAGTCTGCTTCAGTTACTGAGTCTGCTTCAGTTACTGAGTCTGCTTCAGTTACTGAGTCTGCTTCAGTTACTGAGTGTGCTTCAGTTACTGAGTCTGCTTCAGTTACTGAGTGTGCTTCAGTTCCTCAGTCTGCTTCAGTTACTGAGTCTGCTTCAGTTACTGAGTCTGCTTCAGTTTCTGAGTCTGCTTCAGTTACTGAGTGTGCTTCAGTTACTGAGTCTGCTTCAGTTTCTGAGTGTGCTTCAGTTCCTGAGTGTGCTTCAGTTACTGAGTGTGCTTCAGTTTCTGAGTGTGCTTCAGTTACTGAGTGTGCTTCAGTTACTGAGTCTGCTTCAGTTACTGAGTCTGCTTCAGTTCGAGTGTGCTTCAGTTTACTGAGTTGCTTCAGTTACTGAGTCTGCTTCAGTTACTGAGTCTGCTTCAGTTACTGAATGTGCTTCAGTTACTGAGTCTGCTTCAGTTACTGAGTCTGCTTAGTTAGTTGCTTCAGTTACTGAGTTGCTTCAGTTACTGAGTCTGCTTCAGTTACTGAGTCTGCTTCAGTTACTGAGTGTGCTTCAGTTACTGAGTCTGCTTCAGTTACTGAGTCTGCTTCAGTTCTGAGTCTGCTTCAGTTACTGAGTTGCTTCAGTTACTGAGTCTGCTTCAGTTACTGAGTCTGCTTCAGTTACTGAGTCTGCTTCAGTTACTGAGTCTGCTTCAGTTACTGAGTCTGCTTCAGTTACTGATCTGCTTCAGTTACTGAGTTCTTCAGTTACTGAGTCTGCTTCGTTACTGAGTCTGCTTCAGTTACTGAGTCTGCTTCAGTTACTGAGTCTGCTTCAGTTACTGAGTCTGCTTCAGTTACTGAGTCTGCTTCAGTTACTGAGTGTGCTTCAGTTACTGAGTCTGCTTCAGTTACTGAGTCTGCTTCAGTTTCTGAGTCTGCTTCAGTTACTGAGTCTGCTTCAGTTACTGAGTCTGCTTCAGTTAGTGAGTCTGCTTCAGTTACTGAGTCTGCTTCAGTCTGAGTCTGCTTCAGTTACTGAGTCTGCTTCAGTTACTGAGTCTGCTTCAGTTACTGAGTCTGCTTCAGTTACTGAGTCTGCTTCAATTACTGAGTCTGCTTCAGTTACTGAGTGCTAGTCTGATGCTCAGTTACTGAGTGTGCTTCAGTTCTCAGTCTGCTTCAGTTACTGAGTCTGCTTCAGTTACTGAGTCTGCTTCAGTTTGAGTCTGCTTCAGTTACTGAGTTGTTCAGTTACTGAGTCTGCTTCAGTTTGAGTTGCTTCAGTTCTGAGTTGTTCAGTTATGAGTTGCTTCAGTTTGAGTTGCTTCAGTTACTGAGTTGCTTCAGTTACTGAGTCTGCTTCAGTTACTGAGTCTGCTTCAGTTACTGAGTTGCTTCAGTTACTGAGTCTGCTTCAGTTCTGAGTCTGCTTCAGTTACTGAGTCTGCTTCAGTTACTGATGTGCTTCAGTTACTGAGTCTGCTTCAGTTACTGAGTCTGCTTCAGTTCTGAGTCTGCTTCAGTTACTGAGTTGCTTCAGTTATGAGTTGCTTCAGTTACTGAGTCTGCTTCAGTTCTGAGTCTGCTTCAGTTACTGAGTCTGCTTCAGTTACTGAGTCTGCTTCAGTTACGAGTCTGCTTCAGTTACTGAGTCTGCTTCATTACTGAGTCTGCTTCAGTTATGAGTCTGCTTCAGTTACTGAGTCTGCTTCAGTTGTTGAGTCTGCTTCAGTTACTGAGTCTGCTTAGTTACTGATCTGCTTCAGTTACTGAGTGTGCTTCAGTTACTGAGTCTGCTTCAGTTACTGAGTGTGCTTCAGTTCCTCAGTCTGCTTCAGTTATGAGTCTGCTTCAGTTAGTGAGTCTGCTTCAGTTAGTGAGTCTGCTTCAGTTACTGAGTCTGCTTCAGTTACTGAGTCTGCTTCAGTTAGTGAGTCTGCTTCAGTTATGAGTTGCTTCAGTTATGAGTCTGCTTCAGTTACTGGTCTGATTCAGTTACTGAGTCTGCTTCAGTTACTGAGTCTGCTTCAGTTACTGAGTTGCTTCAGTTACTGAGTGTGCTTCAGTTACTGAGTCTGCTTCAGTTCTGAGTTGCTTCAGTTACTGAGTCTGCTTCAGTTACTGAGTCTGCTTCAGTTAGTGAGTCTCAGTTTCAGTTACTGAGTCTGCTTCAGTTATGAGTCTGCTTCAGTTACTAGTCTGCTTCAGTTATGAGTCTGCTTCAGTTACTGAGTCTGCTTCAGTTACTGAGTCTGCTTCATTACTGAGTCTGCTTCAGTTACTGAGTTGCTTCAGTTACTAGTCTGCTTCAGTTACTGAGTGTGCTTCAGTTCTTAGTCTGCTTCAGTTACTGAGTCTGCTTCAGTTAGTGAGTCTGCTTCAGTTATGAGTCTGCTTCAGTTACTGAGTCTGTTCAGTTACTGAGTCTGCTTCAGTTAGTGAGTCTGCTTCAGTTAATGAGTCTGCTTCAGTTAGTAAGTCTGCTTCAGTTACTGAGTCTGCTTCAGTTACTGAGTCTGCTTCAGTTATGAGTCTGCTTCAGTTACTGAGTCTGCTTCAGTTATGAGTCTGCTTCAGTTACTGAGTCTTTTAGTTCTGAGTCTGCTTCAGTTACTGAGTTGCTTCAGTTACTGTTTGCTTCAGTTATGAGTCTGCTTCAGTCTGAGTCTGCTTCAGTTATGAGTCTGCTTCAGTTACTGAGTCTGTTCAGTTAGTGAGTCTGCTTCAGTTACTGAGTCTGCTTCAGTTACTGAGTCTGCTTCAGTTACTGAGTCTGCTTCAGTTATGAGTCTGCTTAGTTACAGAGTCTGCTTCAGTTACTGAGTCTGCTTCATTACTGAGTCTGCTTCAGTTACTGAGTTGCTTAGTTACTGAGTCTTCAGTTACTGAGTTGCTTCAGTTACTAGTCTGCTTCAGTTACTGAGTCTGCTTAGTTACTGAGTCTGCTTCAGTTACTGAGTGTGCTTCAGTTACTGAGTCTGCTTCAGTTACTGAGTGTGCTTCAGTTCCTCAGTCTGCTTTAGTTAGTGAGTCTGCTTCAGTTAGTGAGTCTGCTTCAGTTAGTGAGTCTGCTTCAGTTACTGAGTCTGTTTCAGTTACTGAGTCTGCTTCAGTTAGTGAGTCTGCTTCAGTTACTGAGTGTGCTTCAGTTACTGAGTGTGCTTCAGTTACTGAGTGTGCTTCAGTTCCTCAGTCTGCTTCAGTTACTGAGTCTGCTTCAGTTACTGAGTCTGCTTCAGTTACTGAGTCTGCTTCAGTTACTGAGTCTGCTTCAGTTACTGAGTGTGCTTCAGTTCCTCAGTCTGCTTCAGTTACTGAGTTTGCTTCAGTTACTGAGTCTGCTTCAGTTACTGAGTCTGCTTCAGTTACTGAGTGTGCTTCAGTTCCTCAGTCTGCTTCAGTTACTGAGTCTGCTTCAGTTAGTGAGTCTGCTTCAGTTCCTCAGTCTGCTTCAGTTAGTGAGTCTGCTTCAGTTAGTGAGTCTGCTTCAGTTACTGAGTCTGCTTCAGTTACTGAGTCTGCTTCAGTTACTGAGTTTGCTTCAGTTACTAAGTCTGCTTCAGTTACTGAGTCTGCTTCAGTTAGTGAGTCTGCTTCAGTTACTGAGTCTGCTTCAGTTAGTGAGTCTGCTTCAGTTACTGAGTCTGCTTCAGTTACTGAGTCTGCTTCAGTTACTGAGTCTGCTTCAGTTAGTGAGTCTGCTTCAGTTACTGAGTCTGATTCAGTTAGTGAGTCTGCTTCAGTTACTGAGTCTGCTTCAGTTACTGAGTCTGCTTCAGTTACTGAGTCTGCTTCAGTTACTGAGTCTGCTTCAGTTAGTGAGTCTGCTTCAGTTACTGAGTCTTCTTCAGTTACTGAGTCTGCTTCAGTTACTGAGTCTGCTTCAGTTACTGAGTCTGCTTCAGTTAGTGAGTCTGCTTCAGTTAGTGAGTCTGCTTCAGTTATTGAGTCTGCTTCAGTTACTGAGTCTGATTCAGTTAGTGAGTCTGCTTCAGTTACTGAGTCTGCTTCAGTTACTGAGTCTGCTTCAGTTACTGAGTCTGCTTCAGTTAGTGAGTCTGCTTCAGTTACTGAGTCTGCTTCAGTTACTGAGTCTGCTTCAGTTACTGAGTCTGCTTCAGTTACTGAGTCTGCTAAAGTTACTGAGTGTGCTTCAGTTACTGAGTCTGCTTCAGTTACTGAGTCTGCTTCAGTTACTGAGTCTGCTTCAGTTACTGAGTCTGCTTCAGTTACTGAGTCTGCTTCAGTTACTGAGTCTGCTTCAGTTACTGAGTCTGCTTCAGTTACTGAGTCTGCTTCAGTTACTGAGTCTGCTTCAGTTACTGAGTCTGCTTCAGTTACTGAGTCTGCTTCAGTTACTGAGTCTGCTTCAATTACTGAGTCTGCTTCAGTTACTGAGTCTGCTTCAGTTACTGAGTGTGCTTCAGTTCTGAGTGTGCTTCAGTTACTGAGTCTGCTTCAGTTACTGAGTCTGCTTCAGTTACTGAGTCTGCTTCAGTTACTGAGTGCTTCAGTTACTGAGTCTGCTTCAGTTACTGAGTCTGCTTCAGTTACTGAATGTGCTTCAGTTACTGAGTCTGCTTCAGTTACTAAGTCTGCTTTAGTTTCTGAGTCTGCTTCAGTTATGAGTTGCTTCAGTTACTGAGTGTGCTTCAGTTACTGAGTCTGCTTCGTTCTGAGTCTGCTTCAGTTACTGAGTCTGCTTCAGTTACTGAGTCTGCTTCAGTTACTGAGTCTGCTTCAGTTAGTGATTCTGCTTCGTTAGTGAGTCTGCTTCAGTTATGGTCTGCTTCGTTAGTGAGTCTGCTTCAGTTACTAGTCTGCTTCGTTACTGGTCTGCTTCAGTTACTGGTCTGCTTCATTACTGATCTGCTTCAGTTACTGAGCTCGTTCTGAGTCTGCTTCAGTTCTGGTTGCTTCAGTTCTAGTCTGCTTCAGTTATGAGTCTGCTTCAGTTATGGTCTTCTTCAGTTATGAGTTGCTTCAGTTACTGAGTCTGCTTCAGTTATGAGTCTGCTTCGTTAGTGAGTCTGCTTCAGTTATGAGTCTGCTTCAGTTAATGAGTCTGCTTCAGTTACTGAGTCTGTTCAGTTATGAGTCGTTCAGTTATGAGCTGCTTCGTTACTGAGTCTCTTCAGTTACTGAGTCTCTTCATTATGAGTCTGCTTAGTTCTGAGTCTGCTTCAGTCTGAGTTGCTTCAGTTACTGAGCTGCTTCGAGTTATCTGAGTCTGTTCAGTTACTGGTCTGCTTCAGTTCTGAGCTGCTTCAGTTCTGGCTCGTTATGGTCTGCTTCAGTTACGGTCTGTTCGTTATGGTCTGCTTCAGTTATGAGTCGCTTCAGTTGATTGCTAGTTATGGTCTGCTGTTATGAGTCTGCTGTTCGGTCTGCTTCAGTCTGAGTCTGTTCTGAGTCTGTCGTTCTGGTCTGTGTCAGTCTGCTTACTGAGTTGCTTGTACAGTCTGGTCTGAGTGTGCTTCAGTTCAGTGTGCTTCAGTTACTGAGTGTGCTTAAGCTGAGTGTGTTTCAGTTCGGTTGCTTCAGTTGGTTGCTTCAGTTACTGAGTTGCTTCAGTTACTGATGCTTCAGTTTCTAGTGCTCATTACTGAGTCTGCTTCGTTACTGATTGCTTCAGTTATAGCTGTTCAGTTAAGTCTGTCAGTTTGAGTCTGCTTCGTGGTTGCTTCAGTTGTGATTTGCTTCAGTTATGGTCTCTTCGTTCTGAGTCTGTCGTTACTGAGTTCAGTTACTGGTCTGCTTCAGTTCGAGTCTGCTTCAGTTACTGAGTCTGCTTCAGTTACTGAGTCTGCTTCAGTTCTGAGTCTGCTTCAGTTACTGAGTCTGCTCAGTTACTGAGTCTGCTTCAGTTACTGAGTTGCTTCAGTTACTGAGTCTGCTTCAGTTACTGAGTCTGCTTCAGTTACTGAGTCTGCTTCAGTTACTGAGTCTGCTTCAGTTATGAGTCTGCTTCAGTTACTGAGTCTGCTTCAGTTACTGAGTCTGCTTCAGTTACTGAGTCTGCTTCAGTTATGAGTCTGCTTCAGTTACTGATTGCTTCAGTTACTGAGTCTGCTTCAGTTACTAGTCTGCTTAGTTCTAGTCTGCTTCAGTTACTGAGTGTGCTTCAGTTACTGAGTTGCTTCAGTTACTGAGTCTGCTTCAGTTTCTGAGTCTGCTTCAGTTACTGAGTCTGCTTCAGTTACTGAGTCTGCTTCAGTTACTGAGTCTGCTTCAGTTATGATCTGCTTCAGTTATGAGTCTGCTTCAGTTACTGAGTCTGCTTCAGTTATGAGTCTGCTTCAGTTACTGAGTCTGCTTCAGTTACTGAGTCTGCTTCAGTTACTGAGTCTGCTTCAGTTACTGAGTCTGCTTCAGTTACTGAGTGTGCTTCAGTTACTGAGTCTGCTTCAGTTACTGAGTGTGCTTCAGTTCTTAGTCTGCTTCAGTTACTGAGTCTGCTTCAGTTATGAGTCTGCTTCAGTTATGAGTCTGCTTCAGTTACTGAGTCTGCTTCAGTTACTGAGTCTGCTTCAGTTATGAGTCTGCTTCAGTTAATGAGTCTGCTTCAGTTAGTGAGTCTGCTTCAGTTACTGAGTCTGCTTCAGTTACTGAGTCTGCTTCAGTTAGTGAGTCTGCTTCAGTTACTGAGTCTGCTTCAGTTACTGAGTCTGCTTCAGTTACTGAGTCTGCTTCAGTTACTGAGTCTGCTTCAGTTACTGAGTCTGCTTCAGTTACTGAGTCTGCTTCAATTACTGAGTCTGCTTCAGTTACTGAGTGTGCTTCAGTTACTGAGTCTGCTACAGTTACTGAGTGTGCTTCAGTTACTGAGTCTGCTTCAGTTACTGAGTCTGCTTCAGTTACTGAGTCTGCTTCAGTTACTGAGTCTGCTTCAGTTACTGAGTCTGCTTCAATTACTGAGTCTGCTTCAGTTACTGAGTGTGCTTCAGTTACTGAGTCTGCTACAGTTACTGAGTGTGCTTCAGTTCCTCAGTCTGCTTCAGTTACTGAGTCTGCTTCAGTTAGTGAGTTTGCTTCAGTTAGTGAGTCTGCTTCAGTTACTGAGTCTGCTTCAGTTACTGAGTCTGCTTCAGTTAGTGAGTCTGCTTCAGTTAATGAGTCTGCTTCAGTTAGTAAGTCTGCTTCAGTTACTGAGTCTGCTTCAGTTACTGAGTCTGCTTCAGTTAGTGAGTCTGCTTCAGTTACTGAGTCTGCTTCAGTTACTGAGTCTGCTTCAGTTACTGAGTCTGCTTTAGTTTCTGAGTCTGCTTCAGTTACTGAGTGTGCTTCAGTTACTGAGTGTGCTTCAGTTACTGAGTCTGCTTCAGTTACTGAGTCTGCTTCAGTTAGTGAGTCTGCTTCAGTTACTGAGTCTGCTTCAGTTACTGAGTCTGCTTCAGTTACTGAGTCTGCTTCAGTTACTGAGTCTGCTTCAGTTACTGAGTCTGCTTCAATTACTGAGTCTGCTTCAGTTACTGAGTATGCTTCAGTTTCTGAGTCTGCTTCAGTTACTGAGTGTGCTTCAGTTCCTCAGTCTGCTTCAGTTACTGAGTCTGCTTTAGTTACTGAGTCTGCTTCAGTTACTGAGTGTGCTTCAGTTACTGAGTCTGCTTCAGTTACTGAGTGTGCTTCAGTTCCTCAGTCTACTTCAGTTACTGAGTCTGCTTCAGTTAGTGAGTCTGCTTCAGTTAGTGAGTCTGCTTCAGTTACTGAGTCTGTTTCAGTTACTGAGTCTGCTTCAGTTACTGAGTGTGCTTCAGTTCCTCAGTCTGCTTCAGTTACTGAGTCTGCTTCAGTTACTGAGTCTGCTTCAGTTACTAAGTGTGCTTCAGTTACTGAGTGTGCTTCAGTTACTGATTCTGCTTCAGTTACTGAGTGTGCTTCAGTTCCTCAGTCTGCTTCAGTTACTGAGTGTGCTTCAGTTACTGAGTCTGCTTCAGTTACTGAGTCTGCTTCAGTTACTGAGTGTGCTTCAGTTCCTCAGTCTGCTTCAGTTACTGAGTCTGCTTCAGTTAGTGAGTCTGCTTCAGTTCCTCAGTCTGCTTCAGTTAGGGAGTCTGCTTCAGTTAGTGAGTCTGCTTCAGTTACTGAGTCTGCTTCAGTTTCTGAGTGTGCTTCAGTTTCTGAGTGTGCTTCAGTTACTGAGTGTGCTTCAGTTTCTGAGTGTGCTTCAGTTACTGAGTCTGCTTCAGTTACTGAGTCTGCTTCAGTTACTGAGTCTGCTTCAGTTACTGAATGTGCTTCAGTTACTGAGTCTGCTTCAGTTACTGAGTCTGCTTCAGTTACTGAATGTGCTTCAGTTACTGAGTCTGCTTCAGTTACTAAGTCTGCTTTAGTTTCTCAGTCTGCTTCAGTTACTGAGTGTGCTTCAGTTACTGAGTGTGCTTCAGTTACTGAGTCTGCTTCAGTTTCTGAGTCTGCTTCAGTTACTGAGTCTGCTTCAGTTACTGAGTCTGCTTCAGTTACTGAGTCTGCTTCAGTTAGTGATTCTGCTTCAGTTAGTGAGTCTGCTTCAGTTACTGAGTCTGCTTCAGTTAGTGAGTCTGCTTCAGTTACTGAGTCTGCTTCAGTTACTGAGTCTGCTTCAGTTACTGAGTCTGCTTCAATTACTGAATCTGCTTCAGTTACTGAGTGTGCTTCAGTTACTGAGTCTGCTTCAGTTATGAGTCTGCTTCAGTTACTGAGTCTGCTTCAGTTACTGAGTCTGCTTCAGTTACTGAGTTGCTTCAGTTACTGAGTCTGCTTCAGTTACTGAGTGTGCTTCAGTTACTGAGTGTGCTTCAGTTACTGAGTCTGCTTCAGTTTCTGAGTCTGCTTCAGTTACTGAGTCTGCTTCAGTTACTGAGTCTGCTTCAGTTAGTGAGTCTGCTTCAGTTAGTGAGTCTGCTTCAGTTAGTGAGTCTGCTTCAGTTACTGAGTCTGCTTCAGTTAGTGAGTCCGCCAGTCATTCTTGGTTATATTTTACAATCTGAGAAATGAGGTCAAACTTAGATTTGTTATGTGTGATAATGACCTGACAATAAAGGGCAAGTGTTATATAAGAGAGGCCTGGGGACACGATTAATTAATAGAGTAAATGTTGCTTTAGTGGCTGGAATGTCTTCAGTGTTTATTTTTATCTCTTTTAAAATGGATTTTGTTAAATTTTGTGTAAAAATTGTCACGTATTAGGGTAGTTGTGATACTTTAATGGGCAGTCTATGGAACATTATTCATGCTAGAAAAATAGCACTGATTTGAACAATGGAACTAACTTGTAAAATAACACAAAGAGTGGAAACAGTTATGTGTTAGCTGCGCCAGACCGCTAACTTGGCGCCTCCCTAATTCTCTAAGTTTCTCATCGAGTTTTATTTTTTTTTGTGTGTCATTACCGTCAGAAAAAGATTGTATGCCACTTCAGAACAAAAAAAAATCGCGACAGTGTCAGTACCCATATTTTCTGGGGTCACTACAGTAAATGGCTTACTCTAAAAAGAAATTTGGGAAAATGGCACTGGATATACCTTAATATTTCTGGTAATTGAAAGACTTTATGCCTAAATAAACCTTTAAGTAAGAGACAACATGGAATAACTTTAATATTCGTGGTGGATGATAGACTTTAAATCTAAAAGTCTTGAAATATTTATTAAGCTTGTTATGATATTGAGGAGACCCTTGGAAACGTGACCCTCGATACCGGAAATTCAGCAACACACTATTGAAATACTGCATCCTGCACTAGACTTTGTGTCTACACATGGTAACTGGTGGTAGGCTGGCAGGCGCCATGCACTAAGACATTATTCCTCTCTGCCAGCGGGCGAGGCCAGTGTTTATAATGGATGCCCAGCAGCACTCCTTATTTTCAACATCCCTATGATGCTAAAAATTGCTCGTTGGAAGCATTGTATATGAAACCTAATGTTAGATCAAACACTTCCTGATATCATCATCCCATCTCGTCTCTGGATATTAACCTTGGCCCACAAAGAAATACTAGTGATTTTGGAAGTGCCAAGAAGACATGATTCTATAGAGCCGGCATGTGTGATGCGGCTAGAAACAGTTCTGTTTTGGGAAACATGTCAGGAATACAGTATATAACTCAAATTATGGGATATAAAAGGTCGATAGCTATTTAGTAGTCTATTGTACAACCTTAAACAACAATGCTATACAAAATCACAGGATTGTTCATTATGCCAGGTGGCTTCATGATGGATTGGTGACGCTCGACCTGTGTCTACACACCAAAACTTCATGCTAGTCGTTGTGAATGGTTATATAACGATATTATCTGTTACTGTACCATACAATGACAGGTACACAAGATTATGTGATAACATAGAAGATTCCTAAGTAAGGGATATTAACCGACACTGAGAAGGATAGTAGACAATATTTAGGAAGACACTTCTGAGTACCCTGGGAACATTCAGTACCCCAGAGGAGGACATTTAAACGGACAAAGAGCACATTCTATTCCTTTCTTTCATTAATTAAAAAAGTTACACAGAATAATAGCAATCCATATATATATATATATATATATATATATATATATATATATATATATATATATATATATATATATATATATATATATATATATATATATATATATATATATACATACATGTATATATATAAATGGTTTAGAAAACCTGCAAGTTGACAAATAAGACACTTGTGCAACATTTGTGTATCTTTATTCCGGAAACGTTTCGGCAGCTGTACATAGTTTCTTCAGTCTAGTGCAGAAAGAATGGTAAAAGATGTAGAGGAGTTTGAGGTAATCAGTCCTCAGCCTGAGTCGATGTGTCCATCAGTCTTGATACAAGTACAACATATGCGTGGAGAAGGGTCTTATATACTGCTGACAGGGAGGTGAAGCAGTGGTAGACGGCATCACCAATGGAAAAATCGACTAGTTAACGCAGGGACGCTTTGGAGGATTCCCTGCATCGTGCCAAGATATTGTTATGAAGCTGTGTATCACTGCTTCATATAAGACCCTTCTCCACCCATATCGTGTACTTTAATCAAGATTGATGGACACATCTACCCAGGCTGAGGGACTGATTACCACAAACTCCTCTACATCTTCTTCTAGTGGGCTTCCACTGTTCCCTACATCTCATTTTCTTAAAACTCTCAAGTACTGAGCCCTAATCATAATATATTTTTTGTTTGCGATATTAACTAATTGCGTAAGATAGTGACAAACAGACCTTCTTTGTTGTTACAATATTGACCACTGTCTGCGTTACCAAGGACAACTGTCTGCGTTCCAAGACAACTGTCTGCGTTACCAAGGACAACTGTCTGCGTTACGAAGACAACTGTCTACGTTACCAGGACAACTGTCTGCGTTACCAGGACAACTGTCTGCGTTACCAAGGACAACTGTCTGCGTTACCAAGGACAACTGTCTGCGTTACCAAGGACAACTGTCTGCGTTACGAAGACAACTGTCTACGTTACCAGGACAACTGTCTGCATTACGAAGGACAACTGTCTGCGTTACCAAGACGACTGTCTGCGTTACCAAGACAACTGTCTGCGTTACCAAGGACAACTGTCTGCGTTACCAATGACAACTGTCTGCGTTACGAAGACAACTGTCTACGTTACCAAGGACAACTGTCTGCGTTACCAGGACAACTGTCTGCGTTACCAAGACAACTGTCTGCGTTACCAAGACAACTGTCTGCGTTACTAAGGACAACTGTCTGCGTTACCAAGACAACTGTCTGCGTTACCAAGACAACTGTCTGCGTTACCAGGACAACTGTCTGCGTTACCAAGGACAACTGTCTGCGTTACCAAGGACAACTGTCTGCGTTACCTTGTACATGTTTTGTAGTAAATAAACATATTATTATTTATTTTATTAACACATCGGCCTCTTCCCACCAAGGCAGGGTGGCCCGACAAAGAAAACCATCATCATTCACGCCATCACTTTTGCCGAGACGGCACACTACAGCTACAAACCTGCAACATTAACACCCGTCCTTCAGGTGCCAGCCTGTCTTCCCATCTCCAGGAATCAATTCCGGCCTGCCGGTTTCCCTGAAGCCCTTCATAAATGTTACCTTGCTTACACTCAACAGCACGTCGAGTCCTAAAACCATTTGTCTCCTTCGCCCCTATCTCAACACTCTCACGCACGCTTGCTGGAAGTCCAAGCCCCTAGCACTCAAAACCTCCTTTACTCCCTCCCTCCAACCTTTTCTAGTCTGCCCCTACCCGCCTTCCCTCCACTACAGATTTATACACTCGAAGTCATTCTATTTTGGTCCATCCTCCTATATGTCCAAACCATCTCAACAACCCCTCCTCAGCTCTTTTGGAAAGTTTTGGTAATCCCACACCTCCCTAATCTCCAAACACGGATTCTCTGCATTATATTCACACACACATTGCCCTCAGACATGACATCTCCACTGCCTCCAGCCTTTCCTAGTTGCACATTCACACCCATGTCCACACCCATACAAGGTGTTGGATAACTTTTTCACACTTCCCTCTTTACTTTCATGGATAAAGTTCTGTTTCCAAAGTTCCAGTGCACCACTCACCTTTTTCCTTTCGTTAATTCTATAATTCACCTCATCCTTCATATACCCATCTGCTGACACATCCACTCCCAAATTCTGAACACATTCACCTCCTCCATACTCTCTCCCTCCAATCTGATATCCAATCTTCCGTTATCTATTTTTTTTATCCTCATCACCTTACTCTTTCCTAGATTCACTTTTAATTTCCTTCTTTTACATACCCTACTTCTCTTGAGAATCCTCCAAAGCACAGTGTCATCAGCAAGAGGAACTGTGACAACTCCCACTTTGTGTTAGATTCTTTATCTTTTAACTCCACACCCCCTACCCTTCCTAAAGCCTCCTTGTTCATCAGCTATCCTGTTCTCCGTCTTACTCCTAATTCTTTCAATAATGACTCTACCATACACTTTACCATGTATACTCAAGAGACTTATTCCCCTATAATTTTTACCCTCTCTTTTGTCCCCTTTACCTTTATACAAGAACTATGCATGCTCTCTGCCAATCACTTACCTTACCCTCTTCCATACATTTATTAAATAAAAACACTAATCACTCTAAAACTATATCCCCACCTGCCTTTAACATTTCTATCTTAATCCCATCAATCCCAGCTGTTTACCTCCTTTCATTCTACCCACTGCCTGACGAACTTCCCCCACACTCACAACTATTTCTTCCTCACTCCTATAAGATGTTATTCCTCCTGCCCTATACTGAAATCACAGCTTTTTGTCTTCATCAACATTTAACAACCCTCAAAATATTCCTCCATCTTCCCGATACCTCTAACTTCCATTTAATAACTCTCCCCTATTTTTAACTGACAAATCCTTTTCCTAGGCTTTCTCAACTTATTAATCTCCTCCAAACTTTTCTTATTTTCAACAAAATTTGTTGATAACATCTCACTACATTGCTTCACCACTTTCTTGACCTCTTTTTTCACTTCATATATTCCTCCTACTTACATCACTTCTACTATGTAAAACCTCTCATATCTACTTTTTCTCTCTTACATCATCATTCCACTAATCGCTCTTCTTCCCTCCCGCACCCACTTTCCTATAACCACAAACCTCTGCTGAACACTCTAACACTATATTCTTCAACTTACCCAATACCTCTTCACCCAATTGCTATACTCTCACTAGCCCATCTGTCCTCCAACAGTTGTTTATCTACCCTAACCGCCTCCTCCTTTAGTTTATAAATCTTCACTTCTCTTACTTGCTGTTTCCATTCTCCCTGTATCCCATCTACCTTTTACTCTCACTCTAGCTACAACTAAAAAGTTATCTGATATATCTGTGGCCCTCTATAAACATGTACATCCTGAAGTCTACCCAACAGTCTTTTATCTACCAATATTTAGTCAAACAAACTTCTGTCATTTGCCCTACATCATATCTTGTATACTTTTTATCCTCTTTTTCTTAAAATATGTGTTTTATAACCAAACCCCTTTCTATACAAAGTTCAATCAAATGCTCCCCATTATCATTTACACCCACCCCAAACTTACCTACCACACCCCTCTAAACGCTTTCTCCTACTTTAGCATTTAGGTCTCATACCACATTCTCTCTCCTTGGCTCAAAAGTTTTCACATTCGCTTAACATCTCCCAAAATCTCTCTCTCCCCTACCTCCTCTCTTTCTCCAGGTTACCCTTATTATACCCATTTTTCACATCCAACCATTATTTTAATTCAAATAACCTTTGAATTTTACATTTATGTTCCTCTTCTCTCTCCATAGCTGATCCTTAACAAATTTTTACCCCTTCCTTAGCTCTAACTCTCTCAGATACTCCTGACTTAATCCCTTTATTTCTCCCCACTGAAACTCGCCTCCCCTTCAGCTTTGTTTCCTTAGGGCCAGGACATCCAATTCTTTTCATTCATAACTTAGCAATCATCTCTTTCTTATCATCTGCACTACATCCACCCTTCAAACATCCCATTTTATGAAGTTTTTCCTTATCTTGTTTTTGTAATTTATGGAGAAGGGGTTACTACCCATTGCTCCCGGATTTAGTCGTTCTTACGACACCATATTACTGAGGAAAGAATTAATTCTCTTCCCCATGAAGATAAGCAGAAATAAACAAGAACAAGAACTAGAAAGAAAAATAGAAGAAAAACCAGAGGAATAAGTATATATATGCTTGTACATGCATGTGTACTGTAGTGTTACCTAAGTGTAAGTAGAAATAAAGAGTACCTGCAACCTTGCATGTTTATGAGAAGAAAAAGAGACAAATCCACCATCATTAAAACAATTACGGATGTTTCACTGATGGTTGCTGTCTCTCCACTAATAATATTCCGACTTGGGAATATTATTATTATTAAATTTCGCTGTGGTCTTTCAACTTGTCCTCCAGGATACGACCCACACGAGCAGACTAACATCCAGGTACCTGTTACCATCCACATCCGGGGATTAAACAAGACACCAGTATGTAAGGGAGCGTTGAACAAAGCCACAGAACACCGGTGGTAAGGGATACGATCTTTCTGGGTGGAATTGTTTGTTATAGATGCTGCTGCTGGGCCTTGTGTTTGTACAGAGACTATGATTGTGTGTTACTCATCTGTTGTACTACCTAGTTGTGGTTACAGGGGTCGATTATGCCCTGGGCCCGCCCTCACTGGCCTCTACTGGGTCACCTCATGCGCCATGACTTTATCATACTTTCCCTTAAACCTATGAATGGATCCTGCCTCCATTACATCGCTTCAAAACAATTCCACTTCCTGACCACTCTGGACTGAAAAATACTTTCTAACATCCCGATTCATTTGAGTCTTCAACTTCCAACTGTGTCCCCTTGTTGTTGTCCATCTCTGAACATTTGTCTCTGTCCACCTTTCAATTCCTTTCAGTATTTATATGTCGTTATCATGTTCCCTTCTCCCCTGTCCTCCAGTGTCCTAGGTCATTTCCAACCTCTCTTCAGGAATCCCCCAGCCCGGGACTAGTCTTGTTAAACCCACTTCTCTAGTTTCTTTCGTGCTTGGCTAGGTGTGGGTTCCAAACTGGTTGCATACCCAGTATGGGCCTAACGTACACAGTGTACAGGGTCCTGAACGATTCCAAAAGATGTGGAATGTGTTCTTGGTTTGTGGCCCGTTTGCAGCAGTTTTTGGTTGATGTGCGTCTCAGGGAATGCCTGGTTTATAAAGATCATTTTCCTTGATTGGGTTTGTAGTCTTGGCCCCAGAGTACCCGCCTGCGGTTTTTTTCCCCTTCCCCAACTTCATGACTTTGCACTTGGTGGGGTTGAACTCAGGAGCATTTCGGGAAAGCTTGCAGCCGTCAGATCCCTTTAGTTCTGCCTGGTCCCGTTCGATTGAATTCTTCTCATCAATTCACATCATCTGCAAACAGGGAACTTCGAGTCTATTCCGTCCGTCATGTCGTTCAAAATACGAAACACACCGGTCCTAAGACGACCCCTGTGGAACCCCTGTCCGGCCCCTCTGACACCTCGCCACGACCCCTCCCTGCCCACCTACCGAATCCCTGGAATTCGACACGTTCCCCGGCCCGGCCGACCGGCCTCCGGGATCGGGGCCTGATCAAGGAGGGTTACTGCTGGCGCACGTAGTCCAACGTACGAACCACAGCCCGGTGATCCGGCACGACAGGAATCTGTCCAGCTCCCTCAAGACAACCAGAGGCCTTGGTAATGCCCCCATGGCTGGTGGGAGGTGTAGAAAGTCTTGGGCCCCGGTCACTTATTGTGTTTTCTCTTGTGTACCAGTGGCCCCTCATTTCACTGGGGGAATTGTTGTCCAAGTCTATTACACTTGGGTGATTTCGGTGCATTTAGGAACCAGTCCCTCCAGAACCTTCCCAGGTGTGTTATGAATCCGTCTTCCTGACAGGTATTCCTGATAAATGGAGTGCCTTCCTTTATCCCTGTCTGGTCCTCCAGCTTTTGTTAATCTCTTTTGTGTGGAACTGTGCAAACGCCTTCACGTCCAAGAAAATGCAATCTACCCACCCTCTCTCTTGTCTTCTCTTCCCCTGTCATAGGCTAAAGTAGGTTTGGACAAGGGTTTCTCCCTGAAACCGTGTTCTGTCGTTGATGTTTATTCCTTTCTAGGTGCTCCACCACTCTTCTCCTGATAATTTCTTCATGACCTTGCATACTAAACACGTCAGTGACACTGGTCTTAGTTTAAGTTTCTTCTTCTTTTGTTATACATTTTCTGTCTTCCATACCTAGGCCCCTGTTTCGATAGATGTTTGAATATTGTTAATTTGTGAGTGTCTCACCAGTTGTACTCGCCTGTTTTGGTTGCAGGGGTCGGTCATAGCTCCTGGCTCCCTCTTCCTGGCCGCTACTGGGTCACGCCCTCTCCATGGTTTTATCATACCCTCCTTAAACTATGTATGGAACCTGCCCTTGTGTGTGTGGTTGCAGGGTCGATTGCACTGGTGGCCCCGCCTCTTCGCTGGTCTCTACTAAATCCACTCTCTCCGCTCAACGACGTATCTCTTCTTGAAGCTAATTATGAAGTTTGAGGCGGCCCTCTAAACTGTACTTCTTGTTTCTTCCCTTCCACCTTATGGCTTTCATTGTGGGGTAGAAAGGAAGTTGCTGGACCAGGCTTGCTGCCTGTCCAGATCCCTCTGTATTTCCTGGTCCTCCGATTGAATTTTCTCATCAACCATCATCTAACAAAAGGGGGAAATTGGAGCGCCTTCCTTCATGTCGTTCACAAATCCGAAACAGCACCGGTCCTGGACTGATCCCTGTGGACCCGCTCGTTACAGGCCCCCACTCAGACACCTCGCCACGTACCATGGCTCGCTGTTGCTTCCTGACAGGATCCCTGACCACTGTGTGCCTTCCCTGTTATCCCCCGCCTGGTCCTCCAGTTTTTGCACAACCTTGTGTGCAACGGCAAGCACCTTCTTACAGTCCAAGAAAATGCAGTCTACCAACCCCTCTCTTCTTGTCTTTGCTGTCACCCTGTAATAGAACTCCAGTAGGTTTTTGACGCAGGATTTCCGTCCCTGAAACCTTTGGCCGTCGTTGATAATCTCATTCCTTTTATATACCACTCTTCTCCTGACTATCTTCATGACCTTCAATATACATGTCAGTGACACTGGTCTGTAGTTTAGTGCTACGTTCCTGTCTCCTTTTTTTTAAATTGGAACTACATTTGCTGTTTTCCATACCTCAGGTAGCTGCCCTGTTTCGATGATGTGTTGAAGATTGTTGTTGAGGTACACATAGCTCCTCTGCTCCCTCTCTCGGACCCATGGAGAGATGTTATCTGGCCCCATCGCCTTTGAGGTATCTAGCTCACTTAGTAGCCTCTTCACTTCCTCCTCAGTGTGTGTATTGTGTCAGTACTTGATGGTGTACCCTACCTCTCCGCCTTTCTGAGGCCCTTCTATCTCCCTCTGTGAACACCTCTTTGAATCTCATGTTGAGCTCCTCACACACTTCACGGTCATTTCTTGTGACCCCCCTTCCTTCCTCAGCCTGATCACCTGGTCCTTGACTGTTGTTTTCCTGATGTGGCTGTACAACAGCTTTGGCTCATATTTGGCTTTCGCCACTATGTTATTCTCGTATTGTCTTTGGGCCTCCCTACTACCTGTCATATTCATTTCTGGCTCTACGACTGTTCTCCTTATTCTCCTGGGCCCCTTTGCCTTCTGTACTTTTCCATTCCCTGGCACACTTGGTTTAGCTTCCCTGCGCCTTTGGGTGAACCATGGCTCATCCTGTTTTTTTCGCTTTTCCTGTTACCCTTGAGTATAAACCCTCCTCAGCTTCCTTGCAAAGTGTTGTCATATATTCCATCATCTCGTTTGCTGACTTCCTGCTTAGCTCTCTGTCCCACAGAACTCCGTGCAGGAAATTCTTCATGCCCACGTAGTCATCTTTCTTGTAGTTTGGCTTCATCTGCAGCCCTTCCTGCTTTCCTCCACGTGTAACTCTGCCATGCATTCGAAACTTAGAACCATATGATCACTGGCCCCAAGGGGCTTTCTTGTGATGTCCTCAATATCTGCACTACTCAGGGTGAATACTAGGTCCAGTCTCGTGGTTCGTCCTCTCCTCTCTCTGATAGTGTCCCTTACGTGTTGGTGCATGAGATTTTCCAGTACCACCTCCATTATCTTAGCCCTCCACATTTCTTGGACCCCATGGCTCTAAGTTCTCCCCAATCGATTTCTTTATGGTTGAAGTCACCCATGATCAGTAGCTTCGCCCTGCTCGCATGAGCTCTTCTGCCAATTCGGCCAGTGTGTCCAACCATCGCTCTATTACTCATCATACTCTTGCCTTGGCCTCCCGCTGTTCTGTGGTGGGTTATACATCACTGCAATTACCACCTTTGAACCTCCGGACTGAAGCTCCTATTATACAATCTCCTGCTTCTCCTCTGTCCCTCTCTCAGCTCATCAAAACCCCATCAGTTTTTGATCAGCAGTGCCCTCCTCCACCCTTTCTGTTCCCTCTGTCTTTCCTCAGGATCTGATATCCCATTTGAAAGACGGCATCTGTTATCATCCCTGTGAGCTGTTTCAGTGAGGGCTATGATGTCCGGTGATGCCTCACTGACTCTTTCATGTCACTCCTCCCACTTATTCGTTATTCCATCTGCGTTGGTGTACCATACCTTCAGTTTCCTCTCCAACAGTGTGTTTTGGGGGTCTGTGATTGGGGACCCGTCTACCTCATGTGGTTGCAGGGGTCGAGACTCAGCTCCTGGCCCCGCTCTTCGCATCCGCTACTGGGTCTCTGCTCTCCCTGCTCCATGAGCTTTATCATACCTTGTCTTAAAACTATGTATGGTTCCTGCCTCCACTATATCTTTCTCTAGACTATTCCACTTCCTGACTACTCTGTGGCTGAATAAATGCTTTTAACATCCCTTTGACTCATCTGAGTCTTCAGCTTCCAGTTGTGTCCCCTTGTTTCTGTGTTCCTCTCTGGAACATCCTGTCACTGTCTACCTTGTCAATTCCCCCGCATATTTTGTATGTTGTTATCATGTCTCCTCTGACCCTTCTTTCCTCCAGTGTTGTTAGTCCTATTTCCTCAACCTTTCTTCATAGGACAGACCCCTGAGTTGTGGAACCTTCGCAAACCTTTGCACTTTCTTAGTTTCTTTACGTGCTTGACAGGTGTGGGTTCCAGACTGGTGCTGCATATTCTAGTATGGGCCTGACGTCACGGTGTCAGTGTCTTGAACGATTCCTTGTTAAGGTAACGGAACGCTAATCTTAGGTTTGTGTGTGTGTGTGTGTGTGTGTGTACTCACCTAATTGTGGTTGCAGGGGTCCTAGTCATAGCTCCTGTGTGGTGTGTGTGTGTGTGTGTGTGTGTTGTGTGTGTACTCACCTAATTGTGGTTGCAGGGGTCGAGACTCAGCTCTTGGCCCCGCCTCTTCGCTGTCGTCTACTGGGTCTCTGCTCTCCCTGCTCCATGAGCTTTATCATACCTTGTCTTAAAACTATGTATGGTTCCTGCCTCCACTATATCTTTCTCTAGACTATTCCACTTCCTGACTACTCTGTGGCTGAAGAAATGCTTCCTGTGTGTGTGTGTGTGTGTGTGTGTGTGTTTGTGTGTGTGTGTGTGTGTGTGTTTGTATGTGTGTGTGTGTGTGTGTGTGTGTGTGTACTCCTAATTGTGGTTGCAGGGTCGAGACTCAGGTCCTGTGTGTGTGTGTGTGTGTGTGTGTGTTGTGTGTCTTGTGACTCATCTATATGTAGTTGGGGTCGATTCCAACTCCGGTCCTGCCTTTCGCTGGTCACTACTAGTTTCTCCTGACTTCGAGAGCCTTATTGTACCTCTTCCACTTCCTCTACCAACTCATAATGACTAATCAGAGTGAAGAAACTTCCTAACATTCTTAGACTCATCTGTGTTTTCAGCATCCAGCTGTGCCTCGTGTTTCTGTGTCCCATCTCTGAAACAATATGTCCGATCCATCCTATCAATTTCTCTCTCAGTATTTTGTACGTCATCGTATTCTCCATTACCATTTTTCTCCAGCATTTGGTTGAGTTCCTTTAACCTTTCCTCATAGTACATACTCCTTAGCTGCGGGACTAGTCTCGTTGCAAACCTCTTCACTTTCTTCAATTTCTTGACAAGCCTACAAGGTTTGGGTTCCATTTTGGTGCTGTACACTCAAATAAAGGCCTAACGTACATGGTGTACAATGTCATGAAGGACTCCTTACTTAGATTTGCTAGACGCACATTTGCTAGTGTATCTGTGTCAAGCATTAGGAATAATATTAGGAGAGAAGTAAATAATGAAACTGAATGATACAGGAATGCAGTTAGAAGCCTGAGTAGATCTATAACCCACTGTGATAACATTAACGATGATAAGTAGATTTATAGAGCAACTTGCAATGTAAACAGTGTGACTGATGTTATAGTGGCCAGGCTTAGGCTTGGTTACAAGTACTTCTGGCAGTTTGGCAGAGACATAGATGATGATCAAACCAAATGCAGAGTATATGGCCAGACCTATGGTCACTATCTTGAACACTATGTACTTAATTGTCCACTTATTGAGGAATATAGAGATAGACCGTATAATAAACTATGTGACATGTCAAGATATCTTATTGATGAAAATAAGATACCAGATATATTAACAAATTTCCTAAATTGCTTGTAATAGATAAGTGAACTGAAGACAAATCCAAATGTATTGCTGTAAACCTTTTGGGGCCTAGTTCCTAGGCCTTTGTGTATCCATATGCTTTGCGCTACCATCCACAGGATGGATATGAGGTGCACAATAAAACCAGCTACTTCAGTTTTATTTATTCTGGAAATTTAATTTAATTTTAATGAAATGTTTTTAATGACATCAATGGTAACTTTTATTATTATAATATATCAGTAGTAGAACAATCTGCCAGAGAAACTCAAAATGGTACGGCAGGTAATCCAACCCCCTAACCCCCAAAAGAACCCCACTTCCGGTCACCCCCACTTCCTGTCCCCATCCCACTTCCGGTCGACCCCCCTTCCGGTAGCCCCACGCCCCCAACGCCCCCTTTTTTTTTTTTTTTTTTCATCTGAGCAGGTCCACACCTCACCCTCACACCCCTGAGACCTCATCCCCCGGCCCTTTCCCCGGGGCCCCTCGAGCCCCCCCCCCCGCCGCCCCCGCCCGCCCGCCCCCCGCCCCGCGCCCCCCCCCCCCGGCCCTTCCTCGTCGGCCCCCCGAGCGCCTTCTGCAGCCCCTTCGCGGATCGCCCGCTCCTCGTTTTTTTTTCAAATTTTTCCCCTACTTTTTCCAAAATTTCGAAGGGGGATTTCAACCCAGATCAAGATACATCGATTTTATAATAAAAAAATTTTTGGGACAATTTCCTTTTAGAAATTTTCTCGATTTCAAAAAAAAGAACGAAAAGACTCTTTTTTACTAATTCATCAGAAAAGACCCCCTATGGGGGCCTTTTTTTAGTTAAACAAGCTAAAATTATTTTAAAAAGAATTTATTGTGGGTTAACACTAATAACATTTTTCATCATTTATTTATTAATACATATACATTATGGTTAACAGAGTAAAAGATACATTTTATTTATTAATACATATATAAATAAAAAAGATAATTTTCCATGTTTTCAGGTAATATGGTAACCCTAGGGGGTAAGGAAAAAAAAATTGATTTAATAAAAAGAACGAAAGATAGGCTGACAAGCCTCTTTTTTTTAATTTTTACTGTACATATTTCATTTTTTACTTACTTATAGACTTACAAGGAATACTCCACCCAACTAAACCTCCTTTGCATCTCATTTCCCCCATTCACCTCACTCCCCAAACCATGGATATTTAAACCCCAGGATAACAAAATTTTCAACACTTTGCTCTGCATACACTTTCTTTTTTATTAATTATTCACACAATTTTTCACTATACCCCACAAAGTCCAAAGTTCACTATTCTACCATGTACAAACCACCTCACACTCCTTAACCAGGATAACAAATTTTCAGATGTTTTAATATCCATGTACAAGTCTCAACACTCCCAGCACCTCACCTTCCTTTCATATCTCTTCCTTACCTCACCTCACCCTCACTCACTCACACACACACACACACACAATCCAACGATACTTAACCCATTTCTAAATTCGATATAAGATCTACCACTCATTGAATAACATTTTTAATATTTCATTATAAGAATCTTCTTCACAGCATATATTTTCCCTCATGTGATTAACTAAATACAACTCTTTCTAATCAGGTTTACTATTAAATCATGTTTTAGTAAAAGAGTTGTCATGAAACACTTTTCCCAAATCTACTGCACTACACTGGGGTCACCTGACGTCATCACGGGTCGCAACAGGATTGAACAGGTATCTCATACGTATCACACATGTTTCACATTACAAACTCTATTCAACAATTTTTCACTTCTATATTTTCTTTAAATTATTCACAATATGTACCTAATTTCATAAAATTTAGCTCACACACACACACACACGCATACACTCCACCCCATTACCCCATCTCCCACCCATCACAGGCTCACCCCAGCGCCTGAGGCCATGACCTCACCTTTCTCTCTCTACCTCATACACACACGAACACACGACACACACACACACACACACACACACACACACACACCACCCATTACCCCATCACTCATCTCAATTTTTTCCAGTTTTACTAATTCATCCAAAAGCCACATCCGCCTCCATAGAACATACACATTTTATACCAATAACAAGAAATGCATTGAACACCTCCAAAACACTCTTATACATCATTTGAATACCCCAAAACACCATTGAACACCACCAAACGCCATTGAATACCCCAAAACACCATTGAACACCACCAAAACACCATTGAACACACCAAAACACCATTGAACACCACCAAAACACCATTGAACACCACCAAAACGACATTGAATCACCCAAAACACTATTGAACACCACCAAAACACCATCAAACTTTCCCCCAAAACACCATTGAACACCGCCAAAAACACCTTTGAATACCCCATACATCAACAATGAATACTCCCAAATCATCGTTTGAACACCATCACCCCATATATTCCCCGTTTTCAGGTAACAGGTAAATCAATAACTTTCAAGAAATATTTCACACCCTTCAACATCTCATACATCATTTGAATACCTCAAAACACTATCAAACACCACAAATAACATTTAACCTAACCTAACTTTAACTTCAAATCACTCAAAAACATAACACATTCCCAAAAACTAACACAGTCACCAAACCAACTAAGACATATCATAATCACATTTTTTATAAACATCCTCAAATCATTATAACCAACTTTATAAGATCATTAATCTCAATCCACTAAGATCACTCATTTTAATTTTTTCCAGTTTTACTAATTCACCCAAAAAAAGTAAAATCCATCTCCAAAGAACATTTTTCATATACATTCTCGTATCACCAACCGAGAACACTATTACTGATTTTTCCTCGTTTTACTAATTCACCCAAAAAAAAAGATCATTAGGACAAAGATCGCTAAAACTATGAATACTTTTTACTAATGGAACACTTCCAACAACATTGAAATTTCCAAATTACATTAGAAAATTCCCAGGTTACTTTGAACACATCCAATACAATATTAGAACACTCCCAGATTACTTTACAATCCAAAACAATATTAGAACAACCTCAGATTACTTCCAAACAATATTAGATCTCCATCAAAAACACTTTTATAACTCATTTGAACACCACCAAATCACTCTTGTACATCATATGAACACCTTCAAAACACTATCAAACACCTCAAATAACATTTAACCTAACCTAACTTTAACTTCAAAACACTCTAAAACATGACACACCACCAACCAACTAAGACCTATCATTTTCCCATTTTACAAAAATCTCCTCAAATCACTCAAAATCACCATTGAATACTTCCAAGACATCATCAAACTTTCCTAAAACATTCTCAAACACTCAACCAAGATCACTACTTACCTCCAACTCGGATAAAACATGAACACAAAAAAATACATGAACATAATCCTATCAAAAACACAAAACACACTTCAAAAAAACACAAGCCTTGACCACCAAAACACTCTTTATACATCATTTGTTACTCCCAAAACACCATTTGAATACTCCGAAACAATATATAACATTTAACCTAACCTAACCTAACAACATCTAACCTAACCAAAAAAATAGCATCTAATCTAACAACTTAACCTTCAAAAACACTATCAAACACCACAAATAACATTTAACCTAACCTAACCAACAACATCTAACCTAACCAAAAAAATAGCATCTAATCTAATCTAACAACTTAACCTTCAAAAACACTATCAAACACCACAAATAACATTTATCCTAACCTAACTTATCCTTCAAATAACTCGTTCACCATTTGAACACCTTCAACTAACACAGACATACACCCTCCAACTAAGTCATGGAACATTATCAAAAACTAAGACACCTTCAACTAACACCTGAGACATCAACAAAACCTATACAAGACATATTCATAATCTTATACCTGACATGAGCCATATCCAACATCTAAGACAAATAAAAATCTAACTCATATACACAATATAATATATAACTGCAAATTACCATGTCACGATCACCACCAACTATAACATATCATGTACCCAAAAAAATCTAAGAAACACCTAAACTAAGACATACACTTCCAACTATATCATGACATGAACACACAACCAACTTATACACGACCTAATCACAACAAAACTTAAGACATGAAACATATACACAAAATAAGGCATAAACACAAATATTCTAAGATCCACCAACTAAGACATAATATGAACCCACAAACAAATTTAAACCATCAGTCAGGTCAAAAAATCAAGACACAGACACCACCAACTAAGATATATACACAAAATAAGACATAGGCACAAAAACACCATAATCACATGATAACCATAAAATCTAAGACATATTAAAAAAAATCTAAGAGATGCACACAAAAATAAGATAGACACCACCAACTAATATGCGACATAAACACAAAATTTTTAAAAAATGTAACATTAAAAATCTATAACATAATAAAATATTCTATGATATATAAACAAAATAAGACATGATCACTATAACATGCACCCCAAACTTATACACGTCATGATCACAAACAAATTTAAGACATGAGTCATACATAGTACACTATCTACCAAAAATAGAAAACTATCACTTGATCACATAAAATTGACTTACAATCACTTAAGTCATGAAAAAATAAACATAAGTCATATGATGAAAATTTACACAAATTTCATGAGTATTACATTAAGATCACTAGCTCATGTACACTTATAACATAGAGCCACAATCTATAAAAACTACTCATTCACCATCCTAACCACTAAATATGCGCACGAACACTTAAGACATACAACAACTAAAAATATTAACACAACTTTGCCCACCAAAGATAGTTATAACCTCCATAACACAAAACTGATTTACACTTTTCTCAAACTGAATATTCATACCACATTTTTCATTTATCATCTATGTACATATCACATTTTTCATCCACATCTTCCCTAAACCATCCTTCCTGGAATATTATAAAACTAAGACACCTAACTATCACCTGAGTCATTTTCAAAACTAACACAGACATACACCCTCCAACTAAGTCATGCTCAAAAACCACTAAAATCGCTAAAACTATGAATACTTTTTTCTATTGGAACACTTCCAAACAATATTGGAACATTTCCAAATTACATTAGAACATCCCAAATTACTTTGAACACATCCAAACAAATATTAGAAAAACTCCCAAATAACATTTAACATCTCTAACTCGCCCCCAAATTACATTCTCAATCACATTTACACACATTTCATTAACTGAAATTACATCTCACTCATCAAACTACACTCACCCCAAAACCACTAACCTACAACTAAGCCATGAGACATAAGCAAAACTAAGACATGGGTGGGAGATGGGGTAATGGGGTGGAGTGTATGGTGGTGTGTGTGTGTGTGTGTGTGTGTGTGAGCGTAAATTTTAATGAAATTAAAGGTATTGTGAATAATTTAAAGAAAATATAGAAGTGAAAAATTGTTGAATAGAGTTTTTGTAATGTTAAAATGGTGTGATACGTAGAGATACCTGTTCAATCCTGTTGGCGACCCAGTGATGACGTCACGGGGACCCCAGGTGTAGTGCAGGTAGAGTTGCCGAAAAGTGTTTCGACAACTCTTTACTAAAAAAAAATGATTTAATAGTAAACCTGATTAGAAAGAGTTGTATTTAGTTAATCACATGAGGGAAAATATGCTGTGAAGAAGACTTATAATGAAATATTAAAAATGTTATTCAATGAGTGGTAGATCTTATATCGAATTTAGAAATGGGTTAAGTATCGTTGGATTGTGTGTGTGTGTGTGTGTGTGAGTGAGTGGGTGAGGTGAGGTGAAGGGAAAGATATGAAAGGAAGAGTGAGGTGCTGGGGAGGTGTTGAGACTTGTACATGGATATTAAAACATCTGAAAATTTGTTATCCTGGTTAAGGAGTGTGAGGTGGTTTGTACATAGTAGAATAGTGAATTTGTGACTTTGTGGGATATGAGTGAAAAATTGTGTGAATAATTAATAAAAATGAAAGGTATGCAGAGCAAAGTGTTGAAAATTTGTGTTATCCTGGGTTAGTATCCATGTGTGAGTGAGTGAGGTGAATGGGGAGAGTGAGATGCAAAGGAGGTTCAGTTAAGGAGTGTGAATATTCACTTGTAAGTCTATAAGTAACGTAAAAGGTGAAATATGTACAGTAAAGATTAAAAAGAGAGGCTTGTCAGCCTATCTTTTCGTTCTTTTTATTGAAATCGAATTTTTTTACCTTACCCCATAGTTACCATATTACCTGAAAACATGGAAAATTGTATTTTTTTATATTTATATATGTATTAATAAATAAAATGTATATTTTTACTCTGTTAACCGATAATGTATATGTATTAATAAATATATGATGAAAAAATGTGTATTAGTGTTAACCTACAATAAATTCTTTTAACATAATTTTAGCTTGTTTAACCTAAAAAGAGGCCCCATAGGGTGTCTTTTCTGATGAATTAGTAAAAATGAGTTTTTTTCGTTCTTTTTATTGAAATCGAGAAAATTTCTACCCCATAAGGAACTTGATCCAAGGAAATTTTGTATTATTCATGAAAATCGATGTAAATCTGATCTGAGGAATTGGAAATCCCAATAAAATTCGAAATTTTGAAAAAAGTAGGGAAAATTCGAAAAAAATCGAGGAGCGGGGCGATCCGCAGAAGGCGCTGCAAAAGGGCAGCTCGGGGCTGCTCGACGGGAAGGGCGCGGGGCGGGGCGCGGGGCGGGCGCGGGCGGGGCGCGGGGGGCGGGCGCGGCGGGCGGGGGCTCGAGCGGCATGGAAGGAGACCGCTCAGGATGAGGGTCTCAGGGGTGTGAGGGGGTTAGGGTGGACCTGCTCAGGAAAAAAAAAAAAAAAATGGGGGCGTTGGGGGCGGGGGCCTACCGGAAGTGGGGGGACCGGAAGTGGGGTGGGGGCCCGGGAAGTGGGGGTGACCGGAAGGGGGGTTGGGGGGACCGCCGCCATTTTGAGTTTCTCTGGCAGATTGTCTACTACTTATATCCTTATTAATAATTTTTTTTACAAAAAAATAACGAACATTCCTAAAAATGCTTAAAACTCGAAAAAACGTGAAAATACTGAGAAAACTCATGTTTTTACTGTTTGCTTAATTACGCTAATTATTGGATTTGCAATTATAGTATAAATAGAAAAATTCTAATAATAATAATAATGCACCTTGAAGTGTAGGTTTATTAAGTGAATATATGCACTGAGTTGACTTTATTTCCTACTTTACGGGTTAAATTATTCTCGAATGATGGTGAGCAGGTTGCATGCAGCCTTAATGGCCCTCGATTAGTTAATAGGTTTAAAAAAAACTTAAACAACCACAACAACAGTAACAGCATCTACAACAATCACAACGTCAACACAAACACAACCAAACAACCATAACCACAACACCAGTATAGTGGACAAATAAGAAAGTGTTGGAATGGGCAGGACTAGAGGTGTGGTCACTATCAACAGCATCCTGGCTTACCATACGAGGTGTGCAGCATCCATTGTGTCAATGAGTACTGATTTATCCCAACGTCTGAAGCGAAGGCAGTGTGTGAATAGCGGGGGGAGCAGAGGAGGACCAGCCTAGCAGGATACAATATTCATTCTAGGGCTATAAAGGCTTTATATAGCCGGGACCCACTGTGAGGCCAGAGCCTGGCTACGGCTGTCATATAATTCATTGTTAAATATTACTTAATAGTCATAATATGTCGCTTGTAAAGGAAATCTTCGTTTGCTATGACAATTTTCATTTACGATTCTCAGTCAGTTTCTGAAAGATATTTGCAAATTTACAAATATATATTTTATTAGGCTAGGTTAATTAAATTAGTTTAAGTTACACTATAAACATATATAAAGGTATTGGTTGTTAACTGAACCTAAAACTTATAGATTACTCACAGCGTCAACAAAACTGCTTGTCACCTCACCACTAGTCAAAATATTTCAGTCCATAAACTGGCATTGCAATAAACTCTTGTTGTATATAAACTGAGCAACATACACCTCTCGGATTTATTTATATAATGTAAGCAAATTATAGAACAGCTTCAGCACTTAAGGTATGCAATATATGAGCATTAACATGTCAAGATGGACGGCATCACACTGTCAAAGTGAGAATAAATTGCTTGTTTTTTTTTACCATCTGTCAGGATACTAAGTTGTGTGGGATACAAACCCTGTTTTTTGTTTACACTAAGATTCAATAAATTTACCAGAATCTCTTATGGCTTTACAAATCAACTGGAGCTTTTGGTCATCTGACTGAGGCCTGACTGGCTCACCCGTTCACCCATTTAGAAATTTAAATTATTAAATACAGGCGTCAGATGTCACTGTTATTATATTGATGACCGGTTAAGATCCGTCAGATATCAGACTTAACAGAAAAGTTATAGTATCAGAGATATAAATATCAGTCTCAAAACTCCAGACCGTCGACGATCTGGAGTTCTGAGACCTCTGATCGCGGGTTCTAACCCCACCCGTGGTATGGTTTATAAATATCATTCTCGTTTTATTCGGCATTCTAGGATGAGTGGGCGGATGAGGAACATCAGAGGTAAGGATGGGGAGGATGCGGAAGGAGGAGGATGTAAGGGTCGGGCGAGGGAGGGTGAGGGTGGGGGAGTTGATGGGTGTGGAGGGAGTTGATGGGTGTGGCAGGGAGTTGATGGGTGGGGGCAGGTTGGTGACAACGGGAAGAGGAGTTTGCTGGAGGCAAGAAGCAATTTAGAAGGTTGGGAAGTGGTTTCAAATGTTTGCTGATGAGGGTAGACAGCCAGTCATGGTGGTTACTCAGGCTGTCGTATGTTATGATGGTTGAGGGGAGATGCCACTGAGGACGCATCAAAAATTGGAACGTGGGGGGAGAAGGTGAGGAAGCAAAATTGTGATGAGGTGAAGGGGATGCGAGAGAGAGAGAGGGGGGGGAAGTTGACGGCAAAAGGAGGCAGGTTGGGAAGAAGAGGGCAACGGGTTTTGGTTGTCCTTGTATAAGAAAGGTGTTTTATCTCACCTAAGTACACAAGAGACGTATGTTTCTGTGTACAGACCATAAGTATACAAGTAAAATAACCAAGTAGTATATCAGAGATCAGTTTAAAGAGATTTAAGGCAAATAGCCCGGGATATTGCAGCCTAAATGATTTCCATAGGGAAAATGGAGTGCAGAGTCTAATAAAAAGGGAGGGCAAAGGAAATCATTCTAAAAAACTGAGGAATATAAGAATAAACCCTTAGATAGATCTTACATAGTCTAAATATCGATGACGAGGTTGCCACGAAAAAAGAAAGTGGCAAATTGTTTTAATTCCTACTACACATCTGTCGCATCAAAAATTATTAACTAAACTGCCAGTTGCATCAGATACCTTTAACACAGACTCTGATAAGTTTAAACATCCCACACTTTAAAGGTGTCATCCTTAAACATTGCCACCTAGTAGGTGTATTTTATGACTTTTGCGAAAACAACTAAGTAAGTTCAAGAAAAAAGGTCTAGTCAAAGAACTATAGGCCTATTGTATACTAAGTGTGATGTCCAAAATTCTAGAGAAAGCGGTTATTAAATTTGTTATATCTTAACGACAAAAATATTCTTTACATTTACCAAACAGGTTTTAGTAATCTTACTGGACCAACACCTCCCTAATTAATCTGATGGGCTCCTGAGAACCAAAATGCCGCTGGGGAACCTTATGTATGGTAACCTTAGATTTGAAAAGGCCTTGGGTAATCAACCCAATGAGGCCGGTCACAGACCGGGCCGCAGGGGGCGTTGACCCCCGGAACTCTCTCCAGGTTCTCCAAGTAAACAATATATGTAAGAAACTACAAGCTATCGGCATTGGTTCTTTTGGTTTTTAAATCCTACCTAGAACGGAAACAAATTGTTAGGATCAATAACAAGAATAAGAACCCTTGCCGATAGCATAATTTCCTAATGGTATTCGGGCCCCATATTGTTCCTATGTTATGTGGGAAGCATTCCCATCTGTATTAAACTTTATTGTATGCAATGACAGTGCTCTGTCAGTGTGGGGAAACAAATTATCGTTACCCCTGGAAAACGGATACCATACTCTTATAAGGGTAAATAATTTTAATGTCCAGTGTAATTGAGAACCCATCACTTAATTTTCCCCGTTAAATATCGGGGGGAACCCCTTTTTACCCAAACATGTAAAAAAGAATTATAGGAACCCGTGTAGTAAAAAAGTGAATGCCAGGAAAATTCCTCTAAAAAACACAGTGTCTACCTACTGGGGCTCGCAGGACCCTATGTCTAGCTTTTCTTAAACAAAACGGGTTGAGAGGTAGCACATTGCTGGTGGGGGGTAAAGATTGGGGTCTTGGGGTTTTAGGGGGTTTCCCTTTCATTTTTTGTGTTGGGAAAAATATGTTGGGACCTTGTAGATGTTTTTTTATTCTTCCCTTTTTGGGGTTTTTTTAATTTTTCCCCTTCTTGTCTGACACTTGGCAGGTAGGGGGGTGGGGCTCATTTTGTAGTTCAGGCATTTTGGGGGGTTTGGGGGAAAGGAAAGGTCTTGAAATCATGCCTTTTTTAGCTGGGGTTAAAAATTTTTTATCCTTGGTGGGGAAAAAACATGGTGGTGGGAAAATAAGGTAAAAACTGTAACATTGCGTGATGGGGAACATCCCTTCAATGAAGTTTGGGTTGATGGGGGAAGTAGTGGATTGCCATTCCATCAGCGAGAGCTTGGGGGATGTTGACATCAGTGAAGGTGATCTTAAAAAGAAGAAGCGTTGGAGGTTGGTAATATATTCCACAGTCCCCAGGAGTTCTGGTCTTCTATTGTTTTTGATGTCTTGATGGTCTGGGTAGTGATGGCTTCCCCGGGGTTTTTGGGGGAACACAGTTCTCTTGGCCCTAAAGGGGCTGAGGAAGACGTGATTAAATTGTCGGCAAAAAAGGGTGGTTGTAGCTGTGGTCGTGATTTTTTCAGCCTCATTGTCGTCTGTACAGACCCCCAATGGCCCCCTTTGAGCTATAGTAGCATTGAATTTAACGTGCATATATATATATATATATATATATATATATATATATATATATATATATAATATATATATATAATTTTAAAATATATAAAAATTTTAATAAATATATATAATATATATATAAGGGGAAAAGGTGTTAATGTTGCTTTTTTGTAGCTGTAGTGAAACCCCTCTGGCAAACAGTGATGGAGGAATGAAAAAAGTTTTTCTTTGTCAGGCCCCCCCCCCCCAAGGGCCCAAAATTCCTTGGTTTTCCACCCTGCCTTGGACCCTGCCTTGGGGAAAACCCCGGCCTATTTTAAAAAATAAATATATATATATTTGAGGGGGAAATGTTGATGGACAGGAAGCTGTGTTTTTGTGTATAGAGAAAAGGGGAATAACATCTTATAGGGGTGGGGGGAAAACCAGTTGTGAGGGGGGAGAGTTCGTGAGGCAGTGAGTAGAATGATGGGGGGAAACAGCTGGGATTATGGGATAAAGATAGAAATGAAAAACGGGGGGGGATATAGTAGTTAGCTTTTTTTTAAAAAAATGTATGGAAGAGGGAAAAAATTTTGGGGGTTGGGGGATGCAAGTTCCCTTTTAAAAGGAAAAGGGGGGAAAAAAAGGGGATGAAAAAAATTAGGGGGAAAAGTCTGTTGAGTATACCTGGAAAAATATATGGAAGAGTTATTACTGAAAGAATTAAGAGTAAAAGGAAAACGGGAAAAGCAGATGAAAAAGGGGGTTTTTTTGGAAAAAGGAGGGGGTGTGTAGACCAAGTGTTTGCAGTGAAACATATACGTAAAAATTTAGAAAAGGGGGGAAAAAAGGTTTTTTGGGATTTATGGTTTTGGGAAAAAAGGCATATGATAGGGGGAGGGGGGCAATATGGCGGATGTTAAAATTTTGGAAGGGGGAGGTGGGTTTTGGGGAAAACGGGGTTTTTTAGGGGGGAAAGTGAGGTTCAAGTTAGAGTATGTAGGCGAGAGGGAGTTTTTCCCCCAAAAAAAGGGGGCCTTAGACAGGGATGTGATGTCACCATTGTTGTTCAATATATTTATAGATGGAGTTGTAAAAAAAGTAATGCTCGGGTTTTGGGAAAAGAGGTGGGGGTTAAAAAAGATAAAGAATCTAAACAAAGGGGGCACGGATTCCTTTTTGCTGATGACACTGTGTTTGGGGGGATTCTGGGGGGTTTTAAAGGGTTGGTGGATGAGTTTGGTGGGTTTTGTAAAAGAAAAAATTTAAAAAGAGTGAATATAGGAAAGAGTAAGGTGATGGGGTAAAAAAAAATTTGGGGATATGGAAAAATTGGATATCAGATTAAAGGGAGAGAGTAGGGGGGGAGGGGGAATGTGTTCAGATATGGGGGAGTGGATGTTGTGAGGGGATATAAAGGGGTGAGGTGAATCATAGAATTAAGGGGGGAAAAAAGGGAGGGGAAAAAAGGGGGTTTTGGAGACAGAGAACTTTATCCATGAAAGCAAAGGGGGAAAAGTATGAGAATATATTTTCCAACACTCTTGTTTGGGTGTGAGACATTGGTTGGGGAAGTTGCAACAGGGGGAAAAGGTGGAGACAGGGAGATGTCATGTCTGAGGCAATGTGTGGTTGTTAAAAACAGAGAATCCGTAGTTTGGAGATTAGGAGGGGTGTGGGGTTCCAAAAAATATTACCCCGAGAAAAGGGGGGGTTATTGAGATGGTTTGGACATATGAGAGGATGGAACAAAATGAATGACTTAAGGTTAAATTGTAGTGGGGGAAAAGGGGGGGGGGTCAGCCTAAAAAAAGGGTTTGGGGTGAGGGCAAAGAGGTTTTGTGCGATTGGTTGGGGCTTCCACTAAGCGTGCGTGAGTGTGTTAAATTTGGGGCGAATGGAGAAAAATGATTTTAGAACTTGACGTTCTGTTAGTGTAGGCAACGTAAATTTATGAAGGGTTTCGGGAACCGGAGCCGGGGCTTGATTCCGGGTGGAAGTACAGTCCCCGGGACTCTGAAGGGGGGGTTTAAAAGTTGCAGTTTTGGCTGTGGAAAAACACGCCTCGGGGGAACAGTGATGGAGTGAATGATGAAAGTTTTTTTTTCCCACCCTGCCTTGGTGGGAAACGACCATGTGTTAATAAAAAAAATAAAAAATATTTATATATAAATATCAAAACAACACTTCACTTGGGGGCAACCCCCTGATCGGGCCCGCCTCATGGTGAGCGAAAAACATGACGCCTTAGACCACTGAACCACACAAATCCAGAGCACTGGATGTTGTACTCTACCCCCAAAGGCATACGGTGGTGGACGCCTTAGTAAGTTTGCACTCCTGTTTGGTGTTTGTATGATTTTTGTTGAACATTCCCCTTTATGAATGTAATGGTAATAATTGTTAAGGAAAATGACAGACCCAATGTTTCAAAACTTCACTTTTAAAAAAAAACAATGGTATTCTTTACTGCCAAAAAAAATAAAGATTAACATAAGCACAATTCATCAATGATATGGGGGTTTTATTTTTTGAGAGGGGAGGGGGTTTTTATAGGCGTAGTTGAGGGGACTACTTTGATAAATTAGAAGGGTATTGAATTATTCCTTTCCCTTCAAAAAAACAGCTTTTTTGATTGTTCAGGGTCTTTTTAACCTATGTAATGGAGCTCTTCATTCTTCCTAGGATCAAACCTGTTTCCCCCCTTTTCTCCCCGGGGTTATTTAATCCCCCAAATTATGTGATTATTAAAGAAAAGAAAATTAACAAATCAATAGTAATAATAATAATAATAATAATAATAATAATAATAATAATAATAATAATAATAATAATAATAATAGCTAACAAATTTAGTATTTTAACACGATTAGTTCGACAATAAATTAGTTATTTTAAGCCAAGTGTTACCAAACTCTTTAGCTCATCGACTTCATCATGAAGTTTCAGATTGCTCATCGACCCCTGAAACTTATTTTTGAAAATAATTTAATAAATAGTACATTAGCTAATAAACAAGAATTAAAATATAATAATAATAATAATAATAATAATAATAATAATAATAATAATAATAATAATAATAATAATAATAATAATAATAATAATAATAATAATAATAATAATAATAATAATAATAGTATTATAATATTAATAATAATAATGATAATTTCATAAAAAAATAGGTAATATTTCAATTACGAAAAATATAAATTTAAATACACTTTTTTTTTTTTTTACTAAAACGTCGTTTGGGAGATATTCACGGTTAGACTTGGGAGGTTACCATTTTGTCCGGGGGCCATGTCAATTAAAACACTAGGCCTGTTGTATATATGTGTGTGTGTATGTGTATGTAAGGAAACACTTCGAAATGTTTCTGCCCCACGGGAATTAACCCGGCCTCCGGTCAAGCAAGAGCTTTTCCCACTAGCACCGGGGCTTTAAAAAGGGTACATCCCGTTGCATCGCTATCAAGAAGTGTATCTTCTGCAATGACTACCCTCTATACTCCACCAACATCTCTATCGACCAATCATCATACAGCAGCCAGTCTTCTGTCTTGCTGCCGCCTGTCAGAACCAATCACCATCGATTGATTCGCCCACCAACAAGATCAGCCAGTCAGTGTTCAGCCTTGTGTGTGTTCCCCTGCCTTATGTGTTGCTGTTCCTTATGCTTCAAATTTAGCGGTTCTTCGTCTGTCCCCACTTCCCCCTCGCCCCTAGTGGGTCCTTGGGGGAACCTCTCGTCGTCTCGTGCCCGGGGCCTTCCAGGTTCAGTTTTTCCTTGCTCGGTTAAATTGCATTTGTCTGGCTAAAACCAACTTCAGCCATGTACGACCTTGGGAAAGCAAGTAAAAATGGCTCAACAACTGCGCAATAGTATTTACATTGTTCCAATGAAGCTTTTACTTTGAACAATGCTTTTGTTTCGAGTTTCATAGTCATATCAATGAGTTATTCCTTCAATTGAGGCCCAGTATCTGCATTATATTTTACAAATTAAATGATGTAAAATGGGGTCAGACTTGTGCATTTTCTCCAGGACCTCAATGTGTCAGGTGTGTATCTCCACATTCTTCAAATGCAGAAAATTTGATAAATAAACCTTCGTGCCAGTGAAGATTTTTATAGACTTATTTTGACTTGGAAGCCACTAGAATTGTCCTGACTTGAATAAAATTTTAAATTTTACCCCCCCAGGCTTTCTGTATTTTTATTAAATTTTGAATATAGGACTCCCAAAAATAGAACAGAGAATTTTTACACTTTAATTTTTCACACATTGATGCGTTTACTTCTATTAGAAACTACACAGATGAGTTAAATAAGTCTATATGTTTGAAGCTTTCTCCATTTATTGCAAAATGTTGACCGAGACACACTTGCAATGCATCTTTCGGGGCTCCAAAAAGTTTTGGGTACAAGATGGTGTCTGTGTAATTCAAATGATCAGAACGAAAATACACAATCTTTTCTTTGAGAAAATGGCAAATTCTGTAGCCCATCATTGCTGGTGCACCATCAGTGGCCACTGCAATAATATTTCTATGGGGTATATTGTGCTTCTCCCAAAAGCTCCCAAACTAAAAAAATTTTTCACATCTGCATCAGTTATAAGATACTTGGCAAAAAAAGCGGGGCAACAATTCGCATGACTTCTACTTAAATACCTCAATAAAAAGATAATATTAGAGCTGCCCCAAAGTTGACTCATCTTGGAGTGCCCAAGTCAGGTCAAGTTTTCCCAAAAACCATCGACCATTTCCCCTCAATTCATGGTTGCACTCTATTGTAACTTAATGACAGTAGGATAGGCTGAGGTCTTTCTTCATAACAGTTTCGATCATTGTTTCATTGGAAACAAAGTTAATGAATCCAAATCTGAAATATTTTGGAATACATTGACCTTCTTGGATCAAATTTCCATTATGGGAGCTATAATGTAGAGTACATCGAGTAATCACTTCTTGTTAACCACTCCTATCATATGGTGAGTTTAAGGTGAGGGGTATTCAGTATGGTGTGAACAGTTTATATCCTTCCCGGGACAGGAGAGAACAGAAACAACGGAAGGGTGGAAGGTCACAATACCAACAAGTCTCGACATTTACTGACCCCATTTGCCTCAGCCATTTATCGGCCCCCTTCCTTTGTTCCATCCCCACCCTTAAGGATAGACACTGACCACTTTCGTGAATCCTGTTTCAAGTTAACTTTGTCTTCTTGAGTTTTCAAAAAATTGGGGAAAAGTCTGGGAAGTTTATAGTGAAGGCAGGATCCATTCATAACTTTAAGGGGGAGGTATGATAAAGCTCATGGAGCGGGTAGAGTGACCAGAGGGGGGCCCGTGAACAGGCGGTCCCAGGAGCTATGACTCAATCCATCAACCCCCAACTAGTGAGACACACACACACACACACACACACACACACACACACACACACACACACACACACACACACACACACACACCAAACACACACATACACACAACATACATACACACACACAAAATACACACACACTTTAATACACACACAACATACACACACACACACAAAAACAAACACACACACACACACACACACACACACACAGTGGTCAGGAAGTGGAATAGCTTGGGAAGCGATATAGTGGAGGCAGGATCCATTCATAGCTTTTAAGAAGAGGTGGTAAATCTCATAGCGATGGGAGAAGACCCAGAGCGGCCAGTGAAGGGCGGGGCCAGGAGCTATGAATCGACCCCTAAACCACAACTGGGTGAAGTACACACCCCATCACCTCACACAACAACACACACACACACACACACACACACACACACACACACACAAGCCGGAGGGCCCGGTTCTATTCCCGGCGGGGCGGAAACATTTAAGTGTTTCCCACACACACACACACCCCTACATACAACAGGCCTAGTGTCTAATCGACATGCCAGGACAAAATGGTAACTAACACACACACAGGAAAGGGGATAACAGGGAAGGAATTACAATGGATCAGGGTACCTGTCAGGAAGACCGGAGCTGGTACGTGGCAAAAGGTGTCAGAGTGGGCGCCGGTGACGAGCGGGGTTCCACAGGGTCAGTCCTGGGACCAGTGTTTTTTTCTGGTATTTGGAACGACATCACGGAAAATAAAACCCGGGTGTCCCTGTTTGCAGATGAGTGAAGTTGAGGAAGAATTCAATCGGAAGAGGACCAAAGAACTAAAAGGGATCTGGACGGGCTGCAAGCCTGGTCCAGCAACTGGCTCCTGGGTTCAACCCCACCAAGTGCAAAGTCATGAAGTTTGGGGGGAAAAGGGAAGAAGACCCAGAGGAGACAGTCTAGGGGCCAGAGACTGCAAACCTCAGTCAAAAAAGATCTTGGGGTGAGTGGCCACCAGGAAATTCCAGGCGCACATAAACCAAATAACTGCTGCAGCATATGGGCGCCTAGCAAACCTAAGAACAGCATTCCGACATCTTAATAAAGAATCGTTCAGGACCCTGTATCTGTGTACGTTAGGCCCATACTGGAGATGCAGCACCAGTTTGGAACCCACACCTAGCCAAGCACGTGAAGAAGCTCGAGAAGGTGCAAAGGTTTGCAACAAGACTAGTCCGGAGCTAAGGGGTTTGTACTACGAGGAGGGTTAAAGGGAAACGACCTGACGACACTGGAGGACAGGAGAGATAGGGAGGGATATGATAATAACATATGAATGGAGGGAATTGACAAAGTGGACAGAACAGAATGTTCAGGGGATGGGACAATCAACAAGGGGACACAGTTGGAAGCTGAAGACTCAATTAATCACAGGATGTTGGGAAGTATTTCTTAAATACAGAGTGGTCGGGAAGTGGAATAGTTTAGGAAGCTATGTGTGGAGGCAAGTTTCAAACATATTTTTTAAACAGAGGTATGATAAAGCTCATGACGCAGGGAGAGTGACCCAATGGCGCCCAGTGAAGGAGGGGGCCAGGACCCTGAATCGACCCCGAACCACAAATGGTAAAATACACCACCACACACAAAACTCCCAAAAAGGAACTAATGCCTCAAAGCGGGGGACCGACAACATTTCTCCGGTCCTTAGGAGAAAGAGATGTTGTGTGTGCCACTAACAAAATCTTCAACACATCCATTGAAACTGGGCAACTACCTGAGGCGGGAAGATGGCAAATGTAGTCCAATTTTAAAAAGGGGACAGCACGGGCATTAAACTCAGACCAGGCTACAATGGCCAGTAACTGGCTCCTTTTAATTTAACCCTTGCAAATGAAAGTCAAAGATCGGGGAAGGGCAAAGAAGACCGCAGACAGAGTATAGTCTAGGTGGCCAAAGACTGCAAACCTCACTGGAAAAGATCTTGAAGTGGGGTATAATCCGATCACATCTCCTGAGGCACCATCAATCAGATAACTGCTGCAGCATACGGGCGGCTGGCAAATAAAATAGCGTTCCAATACTTCACTAAGGAATCATTCAAAACTCTGTACACCATATACGGGCCCATACTGGAGTATGCAGAAAGTTTGGAACCCACCCTGGTCAAGCACGTCAAGAAAGAGAAAGTGCAAAGGTTTGCAACAAGACTAGTCCCAGAGCAAAGGGGATTGTCCACGAAGAAAGGTTAAGGGAAATCGGCCTGACGACACTAGAGGACAGGAGGGTTAGGGAAAAGAATGTAACCTATAAAATACTTGGGGGAATAGATAAGGTGGACAGAGACAAGATGTTTAGAAGGGGAAAGAAACAAGAGGTACAATTTTGAAGGGCCCCTATGAGTAAAGGGATGTTGGGAAGTATTTCTTCAGTCATAGAGTTGTCAGGAAGTGGAATACTTAGAAAGCGACATGGGGGAGGCAGGAACCATACATGTTTTAAGACGAGGTTTGATAAAGCCCATGGAGCAGGGAGAGAGGGACCTAGTAGCAATCAGTAAGAGGAGGGGCCAGGGCATGACTCGACCCCTGCAACCACAAATGGTGGTACAAATAGGTGAGTACAACTCACAACACATCACAATACACACCCACACACAGAAGACCAGTGACGAGTGGGGTTACAGGGGTCAGTCTTAGGACCGGTGCTGTTTCTGGTATTTGTGAACGACATGAGGGGAAGGAATAGACTCCGAAGTGTCCCTGTTTGCAGATGATGTGAAGGTAATGAAAGAAGTATCAGACAGAACTAAGAGGGATCTGGATAAAAGGTTTGGCCCACCCAATTGGCTCCTGGGTTCAACCCCACCAAGTAAAGTCATGAATATTGGGGAAGGGCAAAGAAGACCGCAGACGGAGTACAGTTTTAGGGGGCCAGGGCTACAAACGCCTCAGTAGCCATGAAGAGGAGGGCCAGGAGCTAGGCCCAAACCCCTGCAAAAACTAGGTGAGTACAACGGTGAGACACACCCCACAAACACACACACACACACAAAACATACATACACACACGCACACACAACACCACCTAAACCCCATCACAAACCCCACCCAATCAGACCACACCCCAACCATACAACCCCCCCCCCATGCAACAACCCTCCATGGGAACCCCAAACACCCCCCATCCAGCCAAGATCCCCTAGGGCCACAGTATTGGAAACGGGGGCGGGAAGGGGTACACAAATGCAGATGGAATCACAAATAAGTATGAAGAGTGGAATGAAAGAATGGGGAGAAATGTCCCCAGACACCCCATAGCAGTCACAGAAACTAAACTAAATGAGGCAATATCAGATGAATTTTTCCCACAAGGATATCAGATCCTGGGGGAAAGATAGAAGGAGCAGGGGGAGGGGGGGGTCGCACTGCCCGAAGGAATCATTGGAGTTTGAGGAAATGGCAGGAATGGAGGTGTGTGGAGAAAGGGATTTATAGGGCCCCATCCAGTCTGGGGAGCACAAGATAGTCATTGCAGTGATGTACAACCCACCACAAAATGCAGGAGGCCAGAGGGAATATGACGAGAAAAAAGAGCAATGGTGGACACCTTGGGGGAGGTGGCAAGAAAAGGGCCATGAGAAAAAGGAAGTTACGGGGGTCATGGGCGATTTCAACCCACAAAGAGATCGACTGGGAAACCAAGAACCACGGGGGGGTCCAAGCTTGGAAGCCAAGATGATGGACGTGGTACTGGAAAACCTGATGCACCAACTATGTCAGGGACACGACCGGAGATAGGGGGAGAGGACGAACCAGCAAGGCTGGACCTTTATTCACCCGGGAATACCCTGATATCAAATAACACGGCCCCCGGGAGCCAGTGACCATGGTGCTGAGCTTTGGTATGAAGCTACAGGTGGAGGGGGGAAAATGGTGCTGAAAGAGACATAAAAAGCTATAAAAGGGGACTACAAGGTATGGGAATTTCCTGCAGGAGATTCTGTGGGAAAGGGAAATGGAAGGACAGTCAGTAAATGAAATGATGGAATACAGAAAAAAGTGCAAGGAGGGAAAGGTTTATACCCAAAGGAAAAAAGAATAAATGGGAAGACAAGAAAGGGGCCCCTGGTTTACCCAAAGATGTAGGGAGGAAGACTCAGAGTGCCGAAATGGAAAAGGTACAGAAGGCAAGAACCCAAGCAAAAAGGAGATTAGTCGAAGAGCTAGAAACAGAACAGGTGGGGGGAGCCAAAAAATGAAAACGAATAGCATCGAAAGTCAAGTCTGACCCAAACCGTGTACAGCCACATCAGGGAAGACAACGGGAAAGGATCAGGGAAAGGCTTTAGGAGGGAGATGGGAAACTCACAAAATAATGATCAAGAGGTATGTGAGGGCTCAACCCCGAGGTTTAGGAAGTATTCCCGGGGAAAGGGGAAGGAGGGGGACAGGGACGGGGTGCATCCCAACAAGGGATGTATCGAGTGCTGGAGGGTTCCCCCACTGAGGGAAGGTGAAGCAGTTACTCCCGTGACCTTGATACCCAAAGGGGTGGGTCCGAAATCTACCAGGGTCCTTCGGAAGGAGCTGGGGTTCTGATTTTGCCACTTCAAAATTTTCAAACATCCCCTTTAAACTGGGCAGCTACCCGAGGGTAAGGAAAAGGCCAACTGGTCCCCATCTTTAAAAAAAGGGGACAGAAAAAAGAGGCCCCTAAACTACAGACCGGTGTCACTTTATGTTAGTGGCAAAGTCTTGGAGAAAATCATCAGAAAAAAAAAATGGTGGAGCATCTGGAGCAGAAAAAAGGTTAAATCACGCCCGCAGCAAAAATTTCAGGAAGGCAAACCTGTGTAAAAACCTCCGGAGTTCTAAGGATAAGAACAGAGGTAAGGCAAGAGAGAGAAGGGGGGGTTTGCATTTTCTTGGACTGCAGGAAGGCCTTTGGCCAGTTCCTCCATGAGATTAGTAAAAGATGGAAGACCAAGCGTGTATAACAGGAAGGGCACTGGAATGGATCAGGGAATACCTCACAGGGAGGCAACAACTTTATGGGGTGATGAGGTATCAAAAGCGGGCGCCTGTGACGAGCGGGGTTTCCGAGGGGGGCAGTCCTAGGACCAGTGCTATTCTTGCTATTGTGGGAAGGCCCCGGCGGATGGGATGGGCTCAGAAGTGTTTTTTTGCGAATGTAAATTTAGGAGAATCCATCGGATGAAGACCAAGCCCCGGACTTAAAGTGACCCGGACAAGCTTGACATCTGGTCTAAAATTCCGGCTTCAATTTAACCCCACCAAATGCAAAGTCATGAAGATCGGAGAAGGGGAAGACCGCTGACAGAGTACAGGCTAGGTGGACAAAGGCTACAAACCCAACAAAGGAAAAGGGGGGGTGAGTAAAACCCCGAAGCCCGGAAACCTAAACCCCGATAACGGGGCTATCATCAAAAGATTGGTTCCGTTATTAACAAGAAACCCCAAACCCGTATACCATTCCCCCCAACTGAGTATGGCCCGTCTGGAACCCACACCTGGTCAAGCAGGGTAAGAAACAAGAAAGTGCAAAGGTTTCAAAGGTTGCCCCTAGGGGTTTCTTATGAAGAAAGGCTGGGGAAAAGGACTAAAACACTGGAAAAAAAAGGGGCAGAGGAAATGATAACGAATACAAAAATTTTGGGGGAAATTTTACAAGGTGGGGTAGGAAGGTTTTTTAAAAAAAGGGGGGAAAAGAAAAAGGGGGACAAAATGGAAGCTGAAGACCAGATAGAAAAAGGGGTGTGGGGAAAAATTTTTCAGGGCCAAAGAGTAGTCAGGAAGTGGAAGGGACTAAGAATGATATAGTGGGGCAGGAACCATAAAGTTTTAAGACAAGGATGAAAAAAACCATGGAGCAGGGGAGCAGAGACCCAGTGCAAAATTGAAAGGGGGGCCAGGGCTGGTCTCCCCCCCGCAATCACATAGGGGGGAGTTTGGGGGTTTAAATCGCCCCCCAGGTAAACTTTTCGCTTGGGAGGGGGGGGGTTACCCCGGGTGGGGGAAACTTTTTTAATGTTTTCCCACCACCCACCACACCACCCCCCCCACACCCCACACACAAAACACACACAACAGGTGGTAAAATGACATGTGCCGGGGGAAAAAATTTTGGTTAAAAAAAAAAATTCCCCACCCACCAACCACACCACACACACACCACACACCCCACGGTGAGTTCAATTCCTGCTGGAGAGACTATCTTTTAAGTTGATGTCTTTTCCCCCTGGATAAATATACCTGGGGTTAGTCGATCGTTGTGGGCAACCTGGGGGGGTTTAAAAACAGATACAGTATTAATGAAAATAAAACACCCTGAATTCTTTTTTTAATAAAAATACTTCTCTTCTTTTTCTCTCTCTCTCTCTCTCTCTCTCTCTCTCTCTTTTCCTCTCTCCTCTCTCTCTCTCTCTCTCTCTCTCTCTCTCTCTCTCTCCCATAGGGCAAGGATCGGTCAAAAGGGGATCGAAGGCCAACCTTTAAAGGGCGTCAAGAAGCGGGAAAGAAAAAAAAGAGGGGGTTTGGGAATTGGGAAAGGAAAACCTCCCCAAAAAGGATCTTGGGTGGACAAAAACCCGAAATCTCTTGGGCCCCAACAACCAAAAACACCAGCTTTGGGAGCCTTAAACCTAAAACAATTTGGACATCTAAAGAAGACATTACACCGGGTACGTCAGACCCTTTTGGGATATGCAGCACCATTATTAAAATTTACCCTGGTCAAACACCTTTAAAAAACTCAAAAATGGGAGAAAGGAAAAATTAAAAAAATTTTTTAACCCCCCGGGAAAACTTCCTTTGAGGAGAGGTTAAAAATTCCCTGACGAACTGGAGGCCGGGGAAGGAAACCAAATGATAAAACAAAAATTAGCTTTAAAAGGGTTTAAGGGTTTTAGGGAGGAAGAGTGACATTGTGGGCCGGGAAAGGGGCCCGGGGCAGTATCCCCCTAACCCGGGGGGAAAATACACACTTACACACACCCCTTTTTTTAAAAAAATTAACCTTTTTTTGTTTTGAGAGCTTATAGAAAAGGAAAAAAAATTTAAAGGTTTCCAATTTTTGAACAAATCTATCCTCTGTGTAAAAACAGTTTTGGGTCGGGGGTTTTTTTTCCGGAAGAAAATCCCTGGAAAAAAATACAAAAATGAGACAAGAAGAAATTTTATGCCTTTGTGTTAAGTTTTTACTTTTCCCCAGAAAAAATCCTATTATTTTCCCAGCTTGGCACTTTTTTTAAATTGGGTTCACCGTTGGTCTACTTCTAAAAAAAGGGGATCATGTATAAAAAGCCCGGGGTATGCTCTTTGTCAATTCCGGGGGGCAGCCCTAGTTTGCCAGGATAACATTGGTGCAAAAAAAATACGGTTGATTTGATTCCCCGGGGATATAAGCACAAACCCCCCCCAGGTCTTTTTTTTAGTGAGACCTCTTAAAAAACCCCTCGGGCCCCAAATAATCTCAACCGTCACAGGGGAAAAGCCCCTACTTACAAGAAAAAATAACTACTTTTCCCCTAACATACCCCCACTTAAACGTAAAATAATCTCCTCTTAAACATAAAGTCTCCTACTTGACACAAAATCATAGTTCCTACGCACACGTAAATTGTCTCCTACTTTTACATTAGTTTCCACCCCACTCTGTCTCCCTTCCCGTAAATAGTCTCCTACTTGGGGAAAAAACATAGTTCCACTTACCACGTAACATAGTCTCCCACTTGCACAAGTAAAAAGTCTCCTACTTACACACGTAACATAGTCTCCTACTTACACACGTAACATAGTCTCCTACTTAACACGAAATAGTCTCCCCCCTTAAAACCCCTATTTTCTTCACAAGTAAATAGTCTCCCTTACCCGTCTAGTCTCCACTTAAACGTAACATAGTCTCCTACTTCCAATAACATGTCCCTTTTTTTAAAAAACGTAACATAGATCCACTTACACAGAACATAGTTCCCCCCCTTTTAATAAATAGTCTCCCTTTTTTCCCTAACATAGTCTCCCCCCTTAAACGTAAATATTCCTACTTGCAAAAAATATTCCACTTTAAACGTAACATAGTCTCCTACTTTTACAATCTAGTCTTTTTCTTAAACGTAACATAGTCTCCTCTTAAATAACAAAATAAATCTTGTCCTTCCCCCCTTTTTTTTTTTTTT
>WNWK01008584.1:0-42500 GCA_009830355.1 Cherax destructor
AGCACCAGTTTGGAACCCACACCTAGCCAAGCACGTGAAGAAGCTCGAGAAAGTGCAAAGGTTTGCAACAAGTCTAGTCCCGGAGCTAAGGGGTATGTCCTACGAGGAGGTTAAGGAAATCGACCTGACGACTCTGGGGAACAGGAGATAGGGAGACATGATAACAACATATAAGATACTGAGAGGAATTGACAAAGTGGACAGAGACAGAATGTTCAGAGATGGGACACAACTACAAGGGGACACAGTTGGAAGTTGAAGACTCAGATGAATCACAGGGATGTTAGGAAGTATTTCTTCAGTCATAGAGTAGTCGGAAAGTGGAATAGTTTAGGAAGTGATGTAGTGGAGGCAGGTTCCATACATAGCTTTAAGCAGAGGTATGATAAAGCTCATGGCGCAGGGAGAGTGACCCAGTAGCGGACAGTGAAGAGGCGGGGCCAGGAGCTTTGAGTCGACCCCTGCAACCACAACTAGGTGAGTACACACACACACACACACACACACACACACACACACACACACACACACACACACACACACACACACACACCTCGTAACAACAAGTTTATCACCACAATTATTGTTGATAAATTATCAGAGGATGTTGTGAGATGTGCCAGGGAGGCGGCACTCCCGCATGTTGTAGGTGAGATGTGCCAGGGAGGCGGCACTCCCGCATGTTGTAGGTGAGATGTGCCAGGGAGGCCGCACTCCCGCATGTTGTAGGTGAGATGTGCCAGGGAGGCGGCACTCCCGCATGTTGTAGGTGAGATGTGCCAGGAGGCGCACTCCCGCATGTTGTAGGTGAGATGTGCCAGGAGGCCGCACTCCCGCATGTTGTAGGTGAGATGTGCCAGGGAGGCCGCACTCCCGCATGTTGTAGGTAAGATGTGCCAAGGAGGCCGCACTCCCGCATGTTGTAGGTGAGATGTGCCAGGGAGGCGGCACTCCCGAATGTTGTAGGTGAGATGTGCCAGGGAGGCGGCACTCCCGCATGTTGTAGGTGAGATATGCCAGGAGGCGGCACTCCGCATGTTGTAGGTGAGATGTGCCAGGACGCGGCACTCCCGCATGTTGTAGGTGAGATGTGCCAGGGACGCGGCACTCCCGCATGTTGTAGTGAGATGTGCCAGGAGGCGCACTCCCGCATGTTGTAGGTAAGATGTGCCAGGAGGCCGCACTCCCGCATGTTGTAAGTGAGATGTGCCAGGGAGGCCACCTCCCGCATGTTGTAGTGAGGTGTGCCAGGGAGGCCGCACTCCCGCATGTTGTAGTGAGAGTGTGCCAGGGAGGCCGCACTCCCGCATGTTGTAGGTGAGATGTGCCAGGAGGCGCACTCCCGCATGTTGTATTGAGATGTGCCAGGAGGCGGCACTCCGCATGTTGTAGGTGAGATGTGCCAGGAGGCCGCACTCCCGCATGTTGTAGGTGAGATGTGCCAGGAGGCCGCACTCCCGCATGTTGTAGGTGAGATGTGCCAGGAGGCCGCACTCCCGCATGTTGTAGGTGAGATGTGCCAGGAGGCGGCACTCCCGCATGTTGTAGGTGAGATGTGCCAGGGAGGCCGCACTCCCGCATGTTGTAGGTGAGATGTGCCAGGAGGCCGCACTCCGCATGTTGTAGGTGAGATGTGCTAGGAGGCGGCACTCCCGCATGTTGTAGGTGAGATGTGCCAGGGAGGCGGCACTCCCGCATGTTGTAGGTGAGATGTGCCAGGGAGGCGGCACTCCCGCATGTTGTAGGTGAGATGTGCCAGGGAGCCCGCACTCCCGCATGTTGTAGGTGAGATGTGCCAGGGAGGCCGCACTCCCGCATGTTGTAGGTGAGATGTGCCAGGAGGCCGCACTCCGCATGTTTAGGTGAGATGTGCAAGGGAGGCGGCACTCCCGCATGTTGTAGGTGAGATGTGCCAGGGAGGCCGCACTCCCGCATGTTGTAAGTGAGATGTGCCAGGGAGGCCGCACTCCCGCATGTTGTAGGTGAGATGTGCAAGGGAGGCCGCACTCCCGCATGTTGTAGGTGAGATGTGCCAGGGAGGCCGCACTCCCGCATGTTGTAGGTGAGATGTGCCAGGGAGGCCGCACTCCCGCATGTTGTAGGTGAGATGTGCCAGGGAGGCCGCACTCCCGCATGTTTTAGGTGAGATGTGCAAGGGAGGCGGCACTCCCGCATGTTGTAGGTGAGATGTGCCAGGGAGGCCGCACTCCCGCATGTTGTAAGTGAGATGTGCCAGGGAGGCCGCACTCCCGCATGTTGTAGGTGAGATGTGCCAGGGAGGCCGCACTCCCGCATGTTGTAGGTGAGATGTGCCAGGGAGGCGGCACTCCCGCATGTTGTACGTGAGATGTGCCAGGGAGGCCGCACTCCCGCATGTTGTAAGTGAGATGTGCCAGGGAGGCCGCTCTCCCGCATGTTGTAAGTGAGATGTGCCAGGGAGGCCGCACTCCCGCATGTTGTGAGTGAGATGTGCCAGGGAGGCCGAACTCCCGCATGTTGTAAGTGAGATGTGCCAGGGAGGCCGCACTCCCGCATGTTGTAAGTGAAGTGTGCAAGGGAGGCCGCACTCCCGCATGTTGTAAGTGAGGTGTGCCAGGGAGGCCACACTCCCGCATGTTGTAAGTGAGGTGTGCCAGGGAGGCCGCACTCCCGCATGTTGTAAGTGAGGTGTGCCAGGGAGGCCGCACTCCCGCATGTTGTAGGTGAGATGTGCCAGGGAGGCGGCACTCCCGCATGTTGTATTTGAGATGTGCCAGGGAGGCCGCACTCCGCATGTTGTAGGGAGATGTGCAAGGAGGCCACTCCCGCATGTTGTAGGTGAGATGTGCCAGGAGGCCGCACTCCCGCATGTTTTAGGTGAGATGTGCCAGGAGGCGGCACTCCCGCATGTTGTAGGTGAGATGTGCCAGGGAGGCCGCACTCCCGCATGTTGTAAGTGAGATGTGCCAGGAAGGCCGCACTCCCGCATGTTGTAGGTGAGATGTGCAAGGGAGGCCGCACTCCCGCATGTTGTAGGTGAGATGTGCCAGGGAGGCGGCACTCCCGCATGTTGTAGGTGAGATGTGCCAGGGAGGCCGCACTCCCGCATGTTGTAGGTGAGATGTGCCAGGGAGGCCGCACTCCCGCATGTTGTAGGTGAGATGTGCCAGGGAGGCCGCACTCCCGCATGTTGTAGGTGAGATGTGCCAGGGAGGCCGCACTTCTGCATGTTGTAGGTGAGATGTGATAGGGAAGCCGCACTCCCGCATGTTGTAGGTGAGATGTGCCAGGGAGGCCGCACTCCCGCATGTTGTAGGTGAGATGTGCCAGGAGGCCGCACTTCTGCATGTTGTAGGTGAGATGTGATAGGAAGCCGCACTCCGCATGTTGTAGGTGAGATGTGCCAGGAGGCCGCACTCCCGCATGTTGTAGGTTAGATGTGCCAGGAGGCCGCACTCCCGCATGTTGTAGGTGAGATGTGCCAGGGAGGCCGCACTCCCGCATGTTGTAGGTGAGATGTGCCAGGGAGGCGGCACTCCCGCATGTTGTAGGTGAGATGTGCCAGGGAAGCCGCACTCCCGCATGTTGTAGGTGAGATGTGCCAGGGAAGCCGCACTCCCGCATGTTGTAGGTGAGATGTGCCAGGGAGGCCGCACTCCCGCATGTTGTAGGTGAGATGTGCCAGGAGGCCGCACTCCCGCATGTTGTAGGTGAGATGTGCCAGGAGGCGGCACTCCGCATGTTGTAGGTGAGATGTGCCAGGGAAGCCGCACTCCCGCATGTTGTAGGTGAGATGTGCCAGGGAAGCCGCACTCCCGCATGTTGTAGGTGAGATGTGCCAGGGAAGCCGCACTCCCGCATGTTGTAGGTGAGATGTGCCAGGGAAGCCGCACTCCCGCATGTTGTAGGTGAGATGTGCCAGGGAAGCCGCACTCTCGCTCATCGAAAATGAAAATTAATTGAAAAAATTTGGTATTTAAAACCCTGAATAATAATAATAATAATAATAATAATAATAATAATAATAATAATAATAATAATAATAATAATAATAATAATAATAATAATAATAACAATAATAATAATAATGATAATAATAATAATAATAATAATAATAATAATAATAATAATAATAATAATAATAATAATAATCATAATAATAAGTAGTAGAAGAGGAAGAAATAACGATTATAATAATTATGATGTTGGCTACCTATATATCCAGAAACTGAATAAATTATATAAAATATACGACAGTTTTATATAGATAACTCATGAAGCTCTCTCTCCCATCCTCACACACACACACACACACACACACACACACACACACACACACACACACACACACACAACACACACACACACATACACACACATACACACACACGTACACACGCACACGTACACACACACATCAGGAAAACCTGATGCACCACCATGTCAAGGACACGACCAGAGAGAGAGGGGAGGATGAACCAGCAAGGCTGGACCTTGTATTCACCCTGAACAGCTCAGATATCGAGAACATAACTCACGAGAGCCCCTGGGAGCCAGCGACCATATGGTGCTGAGCTTTGAGTGCATTGTAGAGCTACAGGTGGAGAGGGAAAATGGTACGGAAAGAGATAAACCAGACTTTAAAAGAGGGGACTACACTGGTATGAGGAATTTCCTGCAGGAGGTTCTGTGGGAAAGGGAAATGGAAGGACAGTCAGTAAATGAAATGATGGAATACGTAGCGACAAAGCGCGAGGAGGCAAAGAAACGGTTAATACCCAAAGGAAAAAGATTAAACGGGAACGCCAGAAAGAGCCCCTGGTTTACCCAAAGATGTAGGGAGGCAAAGACTCAGAGTGTAAGAGAATGGAAAAGGTACAGAAGGCATAGAACCCAAGTAAACAAAGAGATTAGTCGAAGAGCAAGAAACGAATATGCACAGGTACGGAGGGAGGCCAAGACACAGTACGAAAATGACATAACATCGAAAGTCAAGTCTGACCCGAAATTGATGTACAGTCACATCAGAAGGAAGACAACAGTGAAGGATCAGGTGATAAGGCTGAGGAGAGAAGATGGGGAACTCACAAGTAACGATCAAGAAGTATGTGAGGAGCTCAACTCGAGGTTTAAGGAAGTATTCACAGTGGAGGCAGGAAGGCAGCTGGGTAGACAGGATGGGGTGCATCACCAACAAGGGATGTATCAAGTGCTGGAGGGCATACACACAACTGAGGAGGAGGTGAAGCAGTTACTCAGTAACCTTGATACCTCAAAGGCGATGGGTCCGGACAATATCTCACCATGGGTCCTTCGGGAAGGAGCTGAGGTACTGAGTGTGCCACTTACCATAATATTCAACACATCCCTTGAATCTGGGCAGCTACCTGAGGTATGGAAAAAGGCTAACATAGTCCCCATCTTTAAAAAAGGAGACAGAAAAGAGGCACTAAACTATAGAACGGTGTCACTTACGTGTATAGTGTGCAAAGTCTTGGAGAAAATCATCAGGAAAAGAATGGTGGAGCATCTGGAACTGAACAGGATAATTAACGCCAGACAGCACGGATTCAGGGAAGGCAAATCATGTGTAACAAACCTCCTGGAGTTCTATGATAAAGTAATAGAGGTAAGGCAAGAGAGAGAGGGGTGGGTTGATTGCATTTTCCTGGACTGCAGGAAGGCCTTCGACACAGTTCCTCATATGAGATTAGTAAAGAAGTTGGAAGAACAAGTGTGTATATCAGGAAGGGTACTGGAATGAATCAGGGAATGCCTCACAGGGAGGCAACAACGGGTCATGGTGCGTGATGAGGTATTACAGTGGGCGCCTGTGACGAGCGGCGTACCGCAGGGGTCAGTCCTAGGACCAGTGCTATTCTTGGTATATGTGAATGATATGACGGATGGGATAGACTCAGAAGTGTCTCTGTTCACAGATGATGTGAAATTAATGAGGAGAATCACATCGGATGAGGACTAAGCAGGACTTCAAAGAGGCCTGGACAGGCTTGACATCTGGTCTAGCAACTGGCTTCTCGAATTTAATCCCACCAAATGCAAAGTCATGAAGATCGGAGAAGGGCAAAGAAGACCGCAGACAGAGTACAGGCTAGGTGGACAAAGGCTACAAACCTCGACAAAGGAGAAAGACCTTGGGGTGAGTATAACGCCAAGCACGTCTCCGGAAACACACATTAACCAGATAACTGCGGCAGCATATGGGCGACTGGCAAACCTAAGATTAGCGTTCCGTTACCTTAACAAGGAATCGTTCAAGACACTGTACACCGCGTACGTCAACCCCATACTAGAGTATGCAGCACCAGTCTGGAACCCACACCTGGTCAAGCACGTCAAGAAATTAGAGAAAGTGCAAAGGTTTGCGACAAGACTAGTTCCACAACTCAGGGGACTGTCCTATGAAGAAAGGTTGAGGGAAATAGGACTAACAACACTGGAGGATAGAAGGGTCAGAGGAGACATGATAACGACATACAAAATACTGCGGGGAATCGACAAGGTAGATAGTGACAGGATGTTCCAGAGAGGGAACACAGAAACAAGGAGACACAACTGGAAGCTGAAGACTCAGATGAGTCAAAGGGATGTTAGGAAGCATTTCTTCAGCCATAGAGTAGTCAGGAAGTGGAATAGTCTAGCGAACGATATAGTGGAGGCGGGAACCATGCATAGTTTTAAAATAAGGTATAATAAGCTCATGGAGCAGGGAGAGCAGAGGCCCAGTAGCGGACAGCGAAGAGGCGATGCCAGGAGCTGAGTCTCGACCCCCTGCAATAAGAATTAGGTAAGTACACATACACAAAATAATTACAAACACAAACACGTAAACAAACATATAAAAATTCTTATTTACAATGCCACCACTGAGATTGACCACAGTCAGTTAACTGTGTGTATGTGTGTGTATGTCGTGCCGAATAGGTAAAACTTGCGATTTTCGCTGAAATAGCAACGCTCTTCTTGCCGAATAAGGCAAGCGAAAATTTGTTTATGCAAAAATATCGCAAATATCATTCTGAACCTAACGATATATATATATATATATATATATATATATATATATATATATATATATATATATATATATATATATATATATATATATATATATATATATATATATATATATATATCCTAGGTAGTAGGCTGGTAGACAGCAACCACCCAGGGAGGTACTACCGTCCTGCCAAGTGAGTGTAAAACAAACAAAAGCCTGTAATTGTTTCACATGATGGTAGGATTGCTGGTGTTTTTTTCTGTATCATAAACATGCAAGATTTCAGGTACATCTTGCTACTTATACATACACTTAGGTCACACTACACATACATGTACAAACATATACATATATACACACCCTTGTGGGTTTTCTTCTATTTTTTTATTAGTTCTTGTTCATGTTTATTTCCTCGTTTAAATGGGGAAGTGGAACAGAATTCTCTCTCCGTAAGCCATGAGTGTCGTAAGAGGCGACTAAAATGCCGGGAGCAAGGGGCTAGTAACCCCTTCTCCTGTATACATTACTAAAGTTGAAAAGAGAAACTTTTGTTTTTCCCTTCGGGCCACCCCGCCTTGGTGGGCCACCCCGCCTTTGTGGGCCACCCCGCCTTGGTGGGCCACCCCGCCTTTGTGGGCCACCCCGCCTTGGTGGGCCACCCCGCCTTTGTGGGCCACCCCGCCTTGGTGGGCCACCCCGCCTTTGTGGGCCACCCCGCCTTGGTGGGAGACGGCCGAAAAAGAAGAAAGATGTATATATATATATATATATATATATATATATATATATATATATATATATATATATATATATATATATATATATATATATATATATATATATATATATATATATATATATGCTTAGAAGTTCACTATATTTTATCGCCACTGTGATGAAATAGAGAACTCACCTATTTGTACTCACCTATTTGTGGTTGCAGGAGTCGAAACTCAGCTCTTGGCCCCGCCTCTTCACTGATCGCTACTAGGTCCTCTCTCTCCCTGCTCCATGACCTTTATCAAACCTCGTCTTAAAACTATATATGGTTCCTGCCTCCACTACGTCACTTTCTAGGCTATTCCACTTCCTGACAACTCTATGACTGGAAAAAAAAGCTTCCTAACATCCCTTTGACACATCTTCAACCTCCAATTGTGACCCCTTGTTTCTGTGTCCCATCTTTGGAACATCCTGTCTTTGTCCACCTTGTCAATTCCTCGCAGTATTTTATATGTCGTTATCATGTCTTCTCTGATCTTCCTGTCCTCCAGTGTCGTCAGGCCGATTTCCCTTAACCTTTCTTCGTAGGACATTTCCCTTAGCTCTGGAACTAGCCTTGTTGCAACCCTTTGTACTTTCTCTAATTTCTTGGCGTGCTTGACCAGGTGTGGGCTCCAAACTGGTGCTGCATACTCCAGTATGGGCCTGGCGTACACGATGTACAGAATCTTGAACGATTCCTTACAGAGGTATCGGAACGCTATTCTTAGGATTGACAGGCGCCCATATGGTGCAGCAGTTATCTGGTTGATGTGCGCCTCAGGAGATGTGCTCGGTATTATACTCACCCCAAGATCTTTTTCCTTCAGTGAGGTTTGCAGTCTTTGGCTACCTAGACTATACTCTCTCTGCGGTCTCCTTTGCAATTCCTCGATCTTCATGACTTTGCATTTGGCAGGGTTAAATTCAAGGAACCAGTTACTGGACCAGGCTTGTAGCCTGTCCAGGTCTCTTTGTAGTCCTGCCTGATCCTCATCCGATTTAATTCTCCTCATTAACTTCACATCATCTGCAAACAGGGACTCTTCTGAATCTATCCCTTCCGTTATGTTAATCACATATACCAAAAATAGCACAGGTCCTAGGACTGACCCTTGTGGAAACTCGCTCGTCAGAGTCGCCCACTCTGACACCTCGTCACGTACCATGACTCGTTGTTGCCTCTCTGCCAGATATTCTCTGATCCATTTTAGGGCCTTTTTTGTTATGTGTGCAATAACCTCTTGTGAGGAACTGTGTCGAAGGCTTTCTTGCAGTCCAAGAAAATGCAGTCTATCCACCCCTCTCTCTCGTGTCTTACTTCCGTTTATTTGTCATAAAACTCCAGTAGGTTTGTGACTCAGGATTGTCCTTCCCTGAATCCGTGCTGGTTGTCGTTTATAAGCTTGTGTCTTTCTAGGTGCTCCACCACTCTCCTCCTGATAATCTTCTCCATGACTTTGCATACTATACACGTCAGTGACACAGGTCTATAGTTTAATGCCTCGTGTCTGTCTCCTTTCTTACAAATTGGGACTACATTTGCCATCTTCTACACCTCAGGTCGTTGCCCAGTTTCAATGGATGTGTTGAATATGTTTGTTAGCATCACACACAGCGTCTCTGCTCCCTCTCTAAGGACCCACGGAGAGATGTGGTCCGGTCCCACATCCTTTGAGGTATCAAGTTCACATAGCAACTTCTTCACCTCCTTCTCGGTTTTGTGTATTTCATTCAGCATTTGTTGGTGTATCTCTTGTTGGTGTACTTCCCTATTCTGGCTTCCTGGAGTCATTCCTGTCTCCTCTGTAAATACTTCTTTAAATCTCATGTTGAGGTCCTCACATACTTCTTGGTCCTGTGAACTCCCCACCTTCCTTCGTCAGTCTGATTACCTGGTCCTTGACTGTTGTTTTCGTCCTCATGTGGCTGTACAACAGCTTCGGGCTAGACTTGACTTTCGATGCTATGTAGTTTTCGTAATGTCGCTGAGTCTACTTTCTTATATGTGCATATTCGTTTCTGGCTCTTCGGCTAATCTCTTTATTTTCATGGGTCCTTTGTCTTCTGTATTTTTTCCATTCTCTAGTGCACTTAGTTTTTGCTTCCCTGCACTTTTGGGTGTACCAAGGACACGTTCTGGTCTTTCCATTATTTCTGTTTCCCTTGGGAACAAACCTCTCCTCTGCCTCCTTGCATTTTGCTGTCATGTAGTCCATCATTTATTGTACTGATTTTCCTGCCAATTCTCTTTCCCACTGAACGTCTTGCATTAAGTTCCTCATGCCTGTGTAGTTTCCCCTTTTGCAGTTTGGCTTCTCCTGTATTATTCCTGATACCCTCTCCACTTGTAGTTCAACTATGTATTCAAAGCTCAGAACCTTTCAGGGGCCTTTCGCACGTGATATCCTCGATATCCGAACTACTCAAGGTGAATACTAGGTCCAATCTTTCTGGATCATCTTCACCTCTCTCTCTGGAAGTGTCTCTAACATGTTGATGCATGAGGTTTTCCAGTACCACAATCATCATCTTGGCTCTCCATGTTTTGGGACCCTCATGAGGCTCCAGGTTTTCCCAGTCAATCTCCTTGTGATTGAACTCACCCATAACTAGTAACTTTGCTCTACCCATGTGAGCTCTTCTGGCCACCTCAGCTAGTGTCTACCATTGCTCTATTGCTCTCTTCATATTCTTCTCTTGGCCTCCTGCAGCTCTGTTCCAGGTTGTACATCACTGCAATTACCACCTTATGGCTCCCAGACTGAATTGTTCCTACTATGTAGTCACTTTCGCCCATTCCATTCATTCCTTCCATTTCCTCAAATCCTCACCGGATTTTAATGAGCAGTGCAAATCTTCCTCCACCTCAGGATTTGATATCTGAGTGGAAAGATTGCATCGCTTACCATCCTGGCGAGTTTCTTTTCTGTGAGTGCTATTATGTCTGGGGATGTCTCCTTGATTCTTTCATGCCACTCCTCACATTTATTTGTTATTCCGTCTGCATTTGTATACCAAACCTTCAACTTCTTTACTAAAACTGTGGTCTGGGGGGAATTTGATCTTCCTCCTGAGTCTTTGTTCTCCTGTCCATCTCCATCTTTGCCTCTTCTTTCCTCCTTTCGTCTCTGTATCCTCTCTTTCAGTTTCCGCCTTTCTTCTCATGTTCTGTCGCACTTGAGATACACCCTCCAGTACTCAGACATGTCCTTTAGTTGCGCTTTCTCCTGCAGGATCCTGTTTTGAGCCGATTCTGCCTTGAAAATCCCTGACTGGCCGGATTTTTCCTCTTGCAAATTCCCCTATTCTCAGAAAATTTGCCAACTGGGTCATGTCGTCTTCTCCTATTGCTTTTATGATGCTTTCAATCGCTTTTTTCTTCCCTTTTCTTCTTACTTCGTAAGTTTCCCCTTTAACTTCCTGGACACCATAAACAAAGACTGATCTCTCCCTTTCATTCTCCCACTGCATATTCCTATGTATCCACTTGTTCGATTTAGTTGCCTCCATTGTAGCTTTCCTTACTTCAATACTTCAGTGGTCGGTCATTTACCCTTTTCAGCTTTCTCTGGGCACTGCTGTGGTCTGTTAGGGCCTCTACGTATAGCTTAGCTCTATAATTTTCTACCTCCCCCTCGATTGTTTCTGATGTGATCCTATTTTTTTCTCGGGCTCCACGATGGTCTGATAGGGCGTCTGCATACAGTTTCACTCCTTCGTTCCCTACAGTCCCCTCGTTTGTGACTGAGTTGTTTAGGTTGTTTCAGATTTTTCCAATTCCACTTCTAATCTCTGTATCTTAGCCTCTGCTGCTGTGTGTGTGTGGGGGGGAGAGGGTTGTGCATACGACACATCAGCAAATCTTCAGTACATGGAGAACATTTTACACTGCACTATCACTACATTATACCTGGCACTATAACTACATTATACCTGGCACTATCACTGCATTATACCTGGCACTATGGCTACATTATACCTGGCACTATCACTACATTATACCTGGCACTATAGCTACATTATACCTGGCACTATCACTACATTATATCTGGCACTATAGCTACATTATACCTGGCACTATCACTACATTATACCCGGCACTATAGCTACATTATACCTGGCACTATCACTACATTATATCTGGCACTATAGCTACATTATACCTGACACTATCACTACATTATACCTGGCACTATAGCTACATTATACCTGGCACTATCACTACATTATACCCGGCACTATCGCTACATTATACCTGGCACTATCACTACATTATACCCGGCACTATCGCTACATTATACCTGGCACTATAGCTACATTATACCTGGCACTATCACTACATTATACCTGGCACTATAGCTACATTATACCTGGCACTATCACTACATTATATCTGGCACTATAGCTACATTATACCTGGCACTATCACTACATTATACCTGGCACTATAGCTACATTATACCTATCACTATCACTACATTATATCTGACACTATAGCTACATTATACCTGACACTATCACTACATTATACCTGGCACTATAGCTACATTATACCTGGCACTATCACTACATTATACCCGGCACTATCGCTACATTATACCTGGCACTATCAATACATTATACCTGGCACTATAGCTACATTATACCTGGCACTATCACTACATTATTCCTGGCACTATCACTACATTATACCTGGCACTATCACTACATTATACCCGGCACTATCGCTACATTATACATGGCACTATCACACTATATATGGCACTTTCACTACATTTTACCCGGCACTATCACTACATTGTACCTGGCACTTTCACTACAATATACCCGGCACTATCACTACATTATACCCGGCACTATCACTACATTATACCCGGCACTATCACTACATTTTACCTGGCACTATAGCTACATTATACCTGCACTATAACTACATTATACCAGGCGCTATCACTACATTATACCTGGCACTATCACTACATTATACCAGGCAGTATCACTACATTATACCTGGCACTATCACTACATTATACCTGCCACTATCACTACATTATACCTAGCCCTATCATTACATTATACCTGGCACTATCAGTACATTATACCGGCACTATTAATACCTTATACCTGTCACTATCACTACATTATACCTGACACTATCACTACATTATACCTGGCACTATCACTACATTATACCCGTCATTATCAATACATTATACCTGGCACTATCACTACATTATACCTGACACTATCACTACATTATACCTGACACTATCACTACATTATACCTGGCACTTTCAGTACATTATACCCGGCATTACCAATACATTATACCTGGCACTATCACTACATTATACCCGGCATTATCAATACATTATACCTGGCACTATCACTACATTATACCTGACACTATCACTACATTATACCTGGCACTATCACTACATTATACCTGGCACTATAGCTACATTATACCTGGCACTATCACTACATTATACCCGGCATTATCAATACATTATACCTGGCACTATCACTACATTATACCTGGCACTATCACTACATTATACCTGGCACTATCACTACATTATACCTGGCACTATCACTACATTATACCTGGCACTATCACTACATTATACCTGGCACTATCACTACATTATACAAGCCACTATCACTACTTTATACCTCGAAGCACCTTTGATCATTGTGGCAGTCAAACTGCTGAACATTTAACAAGTTCCATGAAACCACACTGACTGTGCTCAGGTGACTGCACTATCCCAGGAGAGACCCCAGTATTGCACGAGCGCAGACGAGTACCCAGTGTCATGTCCTAGCAGGCGTGTGTTATGTAAGTGTTAGATTTATTGCTTAGCGACTGCAGGACGGTCACTACGACTACAAATCACTTGCACACAGCTATCAAGAGCACTCTTTAATCTTGAGACTAGGGCGTTTGAAATCTGACAGAACTCTAGGTTCATAATGTTGGTCAACGCTCCTTCCAATAAACCGTGTGTATACCCCCACACACACACAACACACACACACACACACTCACTGAACATCATAGCCCTCACTGAAACCAAGCTCACAGGGATGATAACAGATGCCATCTTTCCAACGGGATATCAGATTCTAAGGAAAGACACAGGGAATAGAGGAGGTGGAGGGAGGAGTGGCACTGCTGATCAAAACCCGATGGGATTTTGATGAGCTGGAGAGAGGAGACAGAGGAGAAGCAAGAGATTACATAATAGGAACGCTTCAGTTCGGAGGTCCCAAGGTGGTAATTGCAGTGATGTATAACCCACCACAGAACTGCAGGAGGCCAAGGCAAGAGTATGATGAGAGTAATAGAGCGATGGTTGACACACTGGCCGAAGTTGCCAGAAGGGCTCATGCGAGCAGGGCAAAGCTACTAATTATGGGTGACTTCAACCACAAGGAATTCGATTGGGAGAACTTAGAGCCACATGGGGCCAAGAAAAGTGGAGGGCTAAGATGATGGAGGTGGTACTGGAAAACCTCATGTACCAACACGTAAGGGACACTACCAGAGAGAGAGGAGAGGATGAACCAGCGAGACTGAACTTAGTAATCACCCTGAGTAGTGCAGATATTGAGGACATCACATAGGAAAGACCCCTTGGGGACAGTGATCATGTGGTTCTAAGCTTCGAATACATAGTAGAGTTACAAGTGGAGGGGAAAGCAGGAAGAGCCGGATGAATGAAGCCAAACTACAAGAAAGGGGACTACGTAGGCATGAAGAACTTCCTGCACGGAGTTCAGTGGGACAGAGAGCTGGCAGGGAAGTCAGTAAATGAGATGATGGAATACATGACAACAATATACAAGGAAGCTGAGGAGAGGTTTGTACCCAAGGGTAACAGGTATAACGAAAAAGCCAGGATGAGCCCATGGTTCACCCAAAGGTGCAGGGAAGCCAAAACCAAGTGTGTTAGGGAATGGAAGAAGAATAGAACGCAAAGGACCCAGGAGAATAAGGAGAGCAGTTGTAGAGCCAGAAATGAATATGCACAGGTAAGAAGGGAGGCCCAAAGACAATACGAGAATGACATAGCAGCGAAAGCCAAATCTGACCCAAAGCAGTTGTACAGCCACATCAGGAGGAAAACAACAGTCAAGGACCAGGTGATCAGGCTGAGGAAGGAAGGAGGGGAGATCACAAGAAATGACCGGGAAGTGTGTGAGGAACTCAACATGAGATTCACAGAAGTGTTCACAGAGGAGACAGAAGGGACTCCAGAAAGGCGGAGAGGTGGGGTACACTATCAAGTGTTGGACACAATACATACAACCGAGGAGGAAGTGAAGAGGCTGCTAAGCGAGCTAGATACCTCAAAGACGATGGGGCCGGATCACATCTCTCCATGGGTCCTGAGAGAGGGAGCAGAGGCGCTATGTGTACCACTAACAACAATCTTCAACACATTTATTGAAACAGGGCGACTACCCAAAGTATGGAAGACAGCAAATGTAGTCCAAATTTTTAAAAAAGGAGACAGACACGAAACACTAAACTACAGACCAGTGTCACTGGCATGTATAGTATGCAAGGTCATGGAGAAGATTATCAGAAGAGTGGTGGAGCACCTAGAAAGAAATGAGCTTATCAACGACAGGCAGCACGGTCTCAGGGATTGGAAATCCTGTGTCACAAACCTACTGGAGTTCTATGACAGGGTGACGGCAGTAAGACAAGAGAGAGAGAGGGGTGGGTAGATTGGACTGTAAGAAGGCATTTGACACAGTTCCACACAAGAGATTATTGCAAAAGCTGGAGGACCAGGCAGGGATAAAAGGGAAGACACTACAATGGATCAGGGAATACCTGTCAGGAAGACAACAGCGAGTCATGGTACGTGGCGAGGTGTCAGAGTGAGCGCCTGTAACGAGCTGGGTGCCACAGGGATCAGTCCTAAGACCGGTGATGTTTCTGGTATTTGTGAACGACATGACGGAAGTAATAGACTCCGAAGTGTCCCTGTTTGCAGATGATGTGAAGTTGATGAGAAGAATTTTATCGGACGAGGATCAGGCTGAACTACAGAGGAATCTGGACAGGCTGCAAGCTTGTTCCAGCAACTGGCTACTGGAGTTCAACCCCACCAAGTGCAAAGTCATGAAGTTTGGGGAAGGGCAAAGAAGGCCACAGACGGAGTACAGTCTAGGGGACCAGAGCCTACAAACCTCACACAAGGATAAGGATCTTGGGGTGAGTATAACACCAGGCACATCTCCTGAGGTGCACATCGACCAAATAACTGCTGCAGCATACGGACGCCTGGCAAACCTAAGAACAGCATTCAGACATCTTAATAAGGAGTCATTAAGGACCCTGTACACTGTGTACATTAGGCCCATACTGGAGTATGCAGCGCCAGTTTGGAACCCTCACCTAGCCAAGCATGTAAGGAAACTAGAGAAAGTGCAAAGGTTTGCAACAAGGGAAATCGACCTGACGACACTGGAAGACAGGAGAGATAGAGGGAATATGATAACGACATATAAAATACTGAGAGGAATCGACAAGGTGGACAGAGACAGAATGTTACAGAGGTGTGACACAGCAACAAGGGGTCACAGTTGGAAGTTGAAGACTCAGATGAATCAAAGGGATGTTAGGAAGTATTTCTTCTGTCACAGAGTGGTCGGGAAGTGGAACAGTCTGGGAAGTGATGTAGTGGAGGCAGGATCCATACATAGCTTTAAGGAAAGGTATGATAAAGCTCATGGAGCGGGTAGAGTGACCGAGTAGTGGCCAGTGAAGAGGCGGGGCCAAGAGCTATGACTCGACTCTTGCAATTACAACTAGGTGAGTACACACACACATACACACACATATATATAATATTATGGTGACCACACAATCCAACAAGAATCCTCGGCTAGTCGCAGTGTTGTTATTGATTCAATACCACTCGTTTCATGGTCACAATAATATATATACTGCTTGTGGAGGCTAGTACAAAAAACGGGGACAAGAATTAAATTAGCATAAAGGCACCCACACCACAATATGTCCTCGGACCAAGTGTAACACACCTAGCTTGGCTGGGTGCTTGGTTCTTGTAGGATTGTGTGGTTCAGTGGGCTAAGGCGTCATGTGATTTTCGCTCACCACGAGGCAGAGCCAAAACTACATGGGTTCGAATATATATATATATATATATAAAATATATATATATATATATATATATATATATATATATATAATGGGGTCCACCTCTGGTGTAAATTGTGGGACCCATAGCCTCGGAGAAGTGGAAAGAAAGGATTCAAGGAAGAATATTTGGATTTCTTCCTGAAGCCATTTGAATATTCCACTTCCCCTAACAGGGGAACCAATAGGTATATTTCATTACATAATATGGTACAAAAGATTTGAGATACATTGTTGATATAAGTATGGCATATACAGTACAAGAGGTGTGAGAGTTACATGTCCAGTACATATTGTTACATGTTTGTCACTGATTATAATGCGAAAATCTCATCCTGCTCCTCAGAGCTGGGGCGCGTGCCCAAAATACAGCAGGCATTACCCCTCTGAACAGCAGCGCTTAGTCGCTGGAAGAGAAAATTAGCTGCCATGGGATCCCTAGTTACATAAGTTTTTCCTTGGGAAGTGGGTTAGAATCCTTCGTCTGTAAGTCATGCGTGTCGTAAGAGGCAACTAAAATGCCTGGAGCAGGTCACACTGCCTCGGTGGGAGACGACCGATGAATTGAAAAATAAAATATAGAGTTGACATTATATTTAATAGTCAGTGGTAAGTTATGATCCACTTGGAGACAGATAAATTAAAAACAAAGTGGCCTGTATATTTCGACCCCCAAGCGGAGTCATCATCAGCAGTACAAAAACATTGTCCCATCTTATAGTATCTGGTAAAGATTCACAGCCTGGCTGAAGCAACCACCACAGCCTAGGTGAAGCAACCACCACAGCCTGGGTGAAGCAACCACCACAGCCTAGGTGAAGCAACCACCACAGCCTGGGTGAAGCAACCACCACAGCCTGGGTGAAGCAACCACCACAGCCTAGGTGAAGCAACCACCACAGCCTAGGTGAAGCAACCACCACAGCCTGGCTGAAGCAACCACCACAGCCTAGGTGAAGCAATCACCACTGCCTAGGTGAAGCAATCACTACAGCCTGGGTGAAGCAATCACCACAGCCTGGGTGAAGCAATCACCACAGCCTGGGTGAAGCAATCACCACAGCCTGGGTGAAGCAACCACCACAGCCTGGGTGAAGCAATCACCACAGCCTGGGTGAAGCAACCACCATAGCCCTGGTGAAGCAACCACCACAGACTGGGTGAAGCAACCACCACAGCCTGGCTGAAGCAACCACCACAACCTGGGTGAAACAACCACCACAACCTGGGTGAAACAACCACCACAACCTAGGTGAAGCAACCACCACAGCCTGGGTGAAGCAAACACCACAGTCTAGGTGAAACAACCACCACAACCTAGGTGAAGCAACCACCACAGCCTGGCTGAAGCAACCACCACAGCCTGGGTGAAACAACCACCATAACCTGGGTGAAACAACCACCACAGCCTGGGTGAAGCAACCACCACAGCCTGGGTGAAGCAAACACCACAGCCTGGGTGAAACAACCACCACAACCTGGGTGAAGCAACCACCACAGCCTGGCTGAAGCAACCACCACAGTCTGGGTGAAACAACCACCACAACCTGGGTGAAACAACCACCACAACCTGGGTGAAGCAACCACCACAGCCTGGGTGAAGCAATCACCACAGCCTGGGTGAAACAACCACCATAGCCCTGGTGAAGCAACCACCACAGACTGGGTGAAGCAACCACCACAGCCTGGCTGAAGCAACCACCACAACCTGGGTGAAACAACCACCACAACCTGGGTGAAACAACCACCACAACCTAGGTGAGGCAACCACCACAGCCTGGGTGAAGCAAACACCACAGCCTAGGTGAAACAGCCACCACAACCTGGGTGAAGCAACCACCACAGCCTGGCTGAAGCAACCACCACAGCCTGGGTGAAACAACCACCACAACCTGGGTGAAACAACCACCACAGCCTGGGTGAAGCAACCACCACAGCCTGGGTGAAGCAAACACCACAGCCTAGGTGAAACAACCACCACAACCTGGGTGAAGCAACCACCACAGCCTGGCTGAAGCAACCACCACAGCCTGGGTGAAACAACCACCACAACCTGGGTGAAACAACCACCACAACCTGGGTGAAGCAAACACCACAGCCTAGTTGAAGCAACCACCACAGCCTGGGTGAAGCAACCACCACAGCCCTGGTGAAGCAACCACCACAGCCTGGGTGAAGCAAACACCACAGCCCTGGTGAAACAACCACCACAGCCTTGATGAAGCAACCACCACAGCCCTGGTAAAACAACCACCACAGCCTGGGTGAAACAACCACCACAGCCTGCGTGAAACAACCACCACAGCCTATGTGAAGCAACCACCCCAGCCCTGGTGAAGCACCTACCACAGCCCTGGTGAAGCAACCACCACAGCCCAGGTGAAGTAACCACCACAGCTCTGGTGAAGCAACCACCCCAGCCCTGGTGAAGCAACCACCACAGCCCTGGTGAAGCAACCACCACAGCCCTGGTGAAGCAACCACCACAGCCTGGGTGAAGCAACCACCACAGCCTGGGTGAAACAATCACCACAGCCCTGGTGAAGCAACCACCACAGCCATGGTGAAGCAACCACCACAGCCTGGGTGAAGCAACCACCACAGCCTGGGTGAAACAATCACCACAGCCCTGGTGAAGCAACCACCATAGCCTGGGTGAAGCAACCACCACAGCCTGGGTGAAGCAACCACCACAGCCTGGGTGAAGCAACAACCACAGCCCTGGTGAAGCAACCACCACAGCCCTGGTGAAGTAACCACCACAGCCTGGGTGAAGCAACCACCACAGCTTGGGTGAAGCAACCACCACAGCCTGGGTGAAGCAACCACCACAGCCCTGGTGAAGCAACCAACACACCCTGTTTGAAGCAACCACCATAGCCTGGGTGAAGCAACCACCACAGCCTGGGTGAAGCAACCACCACAGCCTGGGTGAAGCAACAACCACAGCCCTGGTGAAGCAACCACCACAGCCCTGGTGAAGTAACCACCACAGCCTGGGTGAAGCAACCACCACAGCTTGGGTGAAGCAACCACCACAGCCTGGGTGAAGCAACCACCACAGCCCTGGTGAAGCAACCACCACAGCCCTGGTGAAGCAACTATCACAGCCCTGGTGAAGCAACCACCACAGCCTGGGTGAAGCAACCACCACAGCCTGGGTGAAGCATCCACTACAGCTCTGGTGAAGCAACCATCATAGCACTAGTGAAGCAACCACCACAGACTGGGGAAGCAACCACCACAGCCTGGGTGAAGCAACCACGACAGCCCTGGTGAAGCAACCACCACAGCCCTGGTGAAGCAACCACCACAGCCTGGGTGAAGGAACCACCACAACCTGGGTGAAACAATCACCACAGCCTTGGTGAAGCAACCACCACAGCCATGGTGAAGCAACCACCACAGCCTGGGTGAGGCAACCACTACAGCTCTGATGAAGCAACCACCACAGACTGGGTGAAGCAACCACCACAGACTGGGTGAAGCAACCACCACAGCCTGGGTGAAGCAACCACCACAGCCCTGGTGAAGCAACCACCACAGCCCTGGTGAAGCAACCACCACAGCCTGGGTGAAGCAACCACCACAGCCCTGGTGAAGCAACCACCACAGCCTGGGTGAAGCAACCACCACAGCCTGGGTGAAACAATCACCACAGCCCTGGTGAAGCAACCGCCACAGCCATGGTGAAGCAACCACCACAGCCTGGGTGAAGCAACCACCACAGCCTGGGTGAAACGATCACCACAGCCCTGGTGAAGCAACCACCACAGCCTGGGTGAAGCAACCACCACAGCCCTGGTGAAGCAACCACCACAGCCCTGGTGAAGTAACCACCACAGCCTGGGTGAAGCAACCACCACAGCTTGGGTGAAGCAACCACCACAGCCTGGGTGAAGGAACCACCACCGCCCTGGTGAAGCAACCAACTCAGCCTGTTTGAAGCAGCCACCACAGCCCTGGTGAAGGAACCACCATAGCCCGGGTGAAGCAACCACCACAGCCCTGGTGAAGCAACCACCACAGCCCTGGTGAAGCAACTATCACAGCCCTGGTGAAGCAACCACCACAGCCTGGGTGAAGCAACCATCACAGCCTGGGTGAAGCAAACACTACAGCCCTGGTGAAGCAACCACCACAGCCTGGGTGAAGCAACCACCACAGCCATGGTGAAGCAACCATCACAGCCTGGGTGAAGCAACCACTACAGCCTAGGTGAAGCAACCACCACAGCCTGGGTGAAGGACTCCAGGTAATCTTCCCATGAAGTGTTGTGAGGACTCTGGAAATTCCTGATATATTGCAGAGCACTTCTCCCTCGCTAGACCCTCACCCCAAGCCTCCCTAGCTCATGATGGAGAGAGAGAGAGAGAGAGAGAGAGAGAGAGAGAGAGAGAGAGAGAGAGAGAGAGAGAGAGAGAGAGAGAGAGAGAGAGAGAGAGAGAGAAAGTCTGTCTGCTGATTGTTTGAGAGTCATGGTACCCACATTGTATCTTTACTCTGTATAAGTGTGAGTCAAAATACCCACACTATAACTGGACTCAGTATAAGTGTGAGTCATGGTGTCACTAGCAGTTCAGTGATAGTACAGTATTAGCAGCTTATAACCGTTACTGAGTCACAAGCCTTGCACGTGACCGTTGGCCGTTACATTCTTGATGACCTAAGCAGTGTCAAAGGTCAGTCTTCGAATATAAATGCCCCTCGGCCCTTCTAGCGTCAGTTACCATCGAGTGGCAGAGTAGACAGGTCGTCAGGCATATAGGCTCTGGCACTCCCATATATCTGTCTTCAATACAGCAAGAAACCAACCAAGCTCACCTGTATTATTATACCCAATCTACGAAAGATCACCCACGACAATGGTACCCACACTACCTGGACTCGTTATAAGTGAGAGTCATGGTATCCACACTACCTGGACTCAGTATAAGTGTGAGTCATTGTACCCACACTGTATCTGGACTCAGTATAAGTAAGTCATTGTACCCACACTGTATCTGGACTCAGTATAAGTGAGTCATGGTACCCACACTGTATCTGGACTCAGTATAAGTGAGTCATGGTACCCACACTGTATCTGGACTCAGTATAAGTGAGTCATGGTACCCACACTGTATCTGGACTCAGTATACGTGTGAGTCATTGTACCTACACTATATCTGGACTCAGTATAAGTGTGAGTCATGGTACCCACACTGTACTTGGATTCAGTATAAGTGTGAGTCATGGTACCCACACTGTATCTGAACTTACAATGGAGAGAACCTGGGACCGAACCGCACACGAAGCTGTGTCTCCTAACACCTGCTGGTGTACCTGTTACCTATCAGTAAGTAGATACCCGCTACATATTAAATTATCACGGGTGGCATCCCGGGGAGGACTTAAAAAAACTCCAAAGAAAGTAACCCTTTACAGCATGGCTTTCCTGGGTTACTAAACGCCAGGGGTTACTAATTCTAATAAATCCTTTACATTTTCAAATATTTTCAAGATTTTTTTTTTGCTAGAATCTTCGGAAAATTAAAAAAAAATCTGTCTCCACGAGGGTAAAGACTTTCACAGTGGAGCTTGTGGGAAAAAAGTGGTGAGTTGCGGTAGCTGAAGACTTGGTCACAGGTGGCCGGGCCTACTAGCGGAAGTTGCTCAGGTCAATGAGTGATCCAGAGATTCACCAACAGAGCTGTAGAGGATGTTCTCTTTATTAAGATTCCATATTGTTGCTACACCAGACAAGCAGCCGAACATAAGTGGAAGAATACCAACCAAAATATCAGCCACGTATCTAACAAATACCACCAAAACACAAACCCAAATTTGACATTTGTTTAAAATTTATCAAACAAATATCAACCAAAAAAATAGCAAAATCTCAACCAATTCACCAATACCAAGAGGACCCAGATGGAACACCAGGGTGTTAAGAGGACCCAGATGGAACACCAGGGTGTTAAGAGGACCCAGATGGAACACCAGGGTGTTAAGAGGACCCACGTGGAACACCAGGGTGTTAAGAGGACCCACGTGGAACACCAGGGTGTTAAGAGGACCCACGTGCAACACCAGGGTGTTAAGAGGACCCACGTGGAACACCAGGGTGTTAAGAGGACCACGTGCAACACCAGGGTGTTAAGAGGACCCACGTGGAACACCAGGGTGTTAAGAGGACCCACGTGGAACACCAGGGTGTTAAGAGGACCCACGTGGAACACCAGGGTGTTAAGAGGACCCACTTGGAACACCAGGGTGTTAAGAGGACCCACGTGGAACACCAGGGTGTTAAGAGGACCCACATGGAACACCAGGGTGTTAAGAGGACCCACGTGCAACACCAGGGTGTTAAGAGGACCCACGTGGAACACCAGGGTGTTAAGAGGACCCACGTGCAACACCAGGGTGTTAAGAGGACCCACGTGGAACACCAGGGTGTTAAGAGGACCCACGTGGAACACCAGGGTGTTAAGAGGACCCACGTGCAACACCAGGGTGTTAAGAGGACCCACTTGGAACACCAGGGTGTTAAGAGGACCCACGTGGAACACCAGGGTGTTACTGAGATGTATCATGGTATAATAATAATAATAATAATAATAATAATAATAATAATAATAATAATAATAATAATAATAATAATAATAATAATAATAATAATAATAATAATGAAAGATAAAGCGTCATGAAATCAATGGTACAACACCAGTGGTACAACACCCAGTGGTACAACACCAGTGGTACAACACCAGTGGTACAACACCCTGTGGTACAACACCAGTGGTACAACACCCAGTGGTACAACACCCAGTGGTATAACACCAGTGGTACAACACCCAGTGGTATAACAACAGTGGTACAACATCAGTGGTATAACAGTGGTACAACACAAGTGGTACAACACAAAGTGGTACAACACCCAGTGGTACAACACCAGTGGTACAACACCAGTGGTACAACACCCAGTGGTACAACACCCAGTGATACAACACCAGTGGTACAATACCAGTGACACTGTTGTACGGGTTGGTCGTAGTGAGACTCTCTCGATGGATGGTAACGATATATTGAATGAGTGAGTGAGGAGAGGAGCCCAGCCTTTTTGTTCATTACTATGCCTAGCGTCGGAGTGAGGCAGAATGCCCCAAGCTAGCGTCGGAGTGAGGCAGAATGCCCCGAGCTAGCGTCGGAGTGAGGCAGAATGCCCCGGGCTAGTGTCGGAGTGAGGCAGAATGCCCCGGGCTAGCGTCGGAGTGAGGCAGAATGCCCCGGGCTAGCGTCGGAGTGAGGCAGAATGCCCCGGGCTAGTGTCGGAGTGAGGCAGAATGCCCCGGGCTAGCGTCGGAGTGAGGCAGAACGCCCCGGGCTAGCGTCGGAGTGAGGCAGAACGCCCCGGGCTAGCGTCGGAGTGAGGCAGAACGCCCTGGGATAGCGTCGGAGTGAGGCAGAATGCCCCGGGCTAGTGTCGGAGTGAGGCAGAATGCCCCGGGCTAGCGTCGGAGTAAGGCAGAATGCCCCGGGCTAGCGTCGGAGTGAGGCAGAACGCCCCGGGCTAGCGTCGGAGTGAGGCAGAACGCCCCGGGCTAGCGTTGGAGTGAGGCAGAATTCCCCGGGCTAGCGTCGGAGTGAGGCAGAACGCCCCGGGCTAGCGTCGGAGTGAGGCAGAACGCCCCGGGCTAGCGTCGGAGTGAGGCAGAACGCCCCGGGCTAGCGTCCCACGTGAGGGGCTCGTGACGTCACAGGTTTAAAAGGGATCCTAGCTTTAACAGGGATCATAACTATAACAGCTGGTACTACATACATATACTACACTAGTGCATATGGTACATAAGACAGCACAACACCAGTGGTACAATACCTTGTGGTAAAATACCCTGTGGTACAACACCACTTCGTACAACAATCAGTGGTACAACACCAGTGGTACAACACCAGTGGCACAACATCATTGCTACAATACCCTGTGGTACAACACCCTGTTTTACAACAATAGTTCGTACAACACTCAGTGGTACAACACCAGTGGTATAACACCAGTGGTATAAAACCCAGTGGTACAACACTAGTGGTACAACACCCAGTGGTACAACACTAGTGGTACAACACCAGTAGTACAACACTAGTGATACAACACTAGTGGTACAACACCAGTGGTACAACACTAGTAATAGAACACCCAGTGGTACAACACTAGTGGTAGAGCACCCAGTGGTGCAACACTAGTGGTACAACACCAGTGGTACAACACCCAATGGTACACTGGTGTTGTACCACTAGTGGTACAACACTAGTGGTGCAACACCAGTGGTACAACACCAGTGGTACAACACTAGTGGTACAACACCAGTGGTACAACACTAGTGGTACAACACCAGTGGTACAACACTAGTGGTACAACACCCAGTGGTGCAACACTAGTGGTACAACACCAGTGGTACAACACTAGTGGTACAACACTCAGTGGTACAACACTAGTGGTAAAACACTAGTGGTACAACACCAGTGGTACAACACTAGTAATACAACACCAGTGGTACAACACTAGTGGTACAACACTAGTGGTACAACACCAGTTGTACAACCCGCTACTCACACGTGTACTGCAGTGTTGGAAAATATAAAAATAGCAGTTTAATATATATATAAGTGTGATAAAACGCTGTGTACTGAAGAGTGTCAGGAGACTAGACCTGCGTCAGTTGAGTGTCAGGAGACTAGACCTGCGTCAGTTGAGTGTCAGGAGACTAGACCTGCGTCAGTTGAGTGTCAGGAGACTAGACCTGCGTCAGTTGAGTGTTAGGCGACTGTAGACCTGCGTCAGTTGAGTGTTAGGCGACTGTAGACCTGCGTCAGTTGAGTGTCAGGCGACTGTAGACCTGCGTCAGTTGAGTGTCAGGCGACTGTAGACCTGCGTCAGTTGAGTGTCAGGCGACTGTAGACCTGCGTCAGTTGAGTGTTAGGCGACTGTAGACCTGCGTCAGTTGAGTGTCAGGCGACTGTAGACCTGCGTCAGTTGAGTGTCAGGCGACTGTAGACCTGCGTCAGTTGAGTGTCAGGCGACTGTAGACCTGCGTCAGTTGAGTGTCAGGCGACTGTAGACCTGCATCAGTTGAGTGTTAGGCGACTGTAGACCTGCGTCAGTTGAGTGTCAGGCGACTGTAGACCTGCGTCAGTTGAGTGTTAGGCGACTGTAGACCTGCATCAGTTGAGTGTTAGGCGACTGTAGACCTGCGTCAATTGAGTGTCAGGCGACTGTAACCTGCGTCAGTTGAGTGTCAGGCGACTGATAGGGAGAGGTGGTCAGGGACTGACCGCCTCAAAAATACATCAAAATTACATCGTCTTCACATCTCTAGTGTTTCTGCTCACTCTTCTGTACTTGACTGAAGAAGCCTACTGTGTAGGCGAAACGTTTCGGAATAAAGACACCTAACTGCTGCACATGTGTCTTGTCAAGCTGTCGTGGTGTTTGGTTAATGGAGGGGTGGTGTTTGGTTAATGGAGGGGTGGTGTTTGGTTAATGGAGGGGTGGTGTTTGGTTAATGGAAGGGTGGTGTTTGGTTAATGGAGGGGTGGTGCTTGATTAATGGAGGGGTGGTGTTTGGTTAATGGAGGGGTGGTGTTTGGTTAATGGAGGGGTGGTGTTTGGTTAATGGAGGGGTGGTGTTTGGTTAATGAAGAGGTGGTGTTTGGTTAATGGAGGGGTGGTGTTTGGTTAATGGAGGGGTGGTGTTTGGTTAATGGAGTGGTGGTGTTTGGTTAATGGAGGGGTGGTGTTTGGTTAATGGAGGGGTGGTGTTTGGTTAATGGAGGGGTGGTGTTTGGTTAATGAAGGGGTGGTGTTTGGTTAATGGAGGGTGGTATTTGGTTAATGGAGGGTGGTGTTTGGTTAATGAAGGGGTGGTGTTTGGTTAATGGAGGGGTGGTGTTTGGTTAATGGAGGGGTGGTGTTTGGTTAATGGAGGGTGGTGTTTGGTTAATGGAGGGGTGGTGTTTGGTTAATGGAGGGTGGTGTTTGGTTAATGTTGGGGTGGTGTTTGGTTAATGGAGGGGTGGTGTTTGGTTAATGGAGGGGTGGTGTTTGGTTAATGGAGGGGTGGTGTTAGGTTAATGGAATGGTGGTGTTAGGTTAATGGAGGGTGGTGTTAGGTTAATAGAGGGTGGTGTTAGGTTAATGGAGGGGTGGTGTTAGGTTAATGGAGGGGTGGTGTTAGGTTAATGGAGGGGTGGTGTTTGGTTAATGGAGGGGTGGTGTTAGGTTAATGGAGGGGTGGTGTTAGGTTAATGGAGGGGTGGTGTTAGGTTAATGGAGGGGTGGTGTTAGGTTAATGGAGGGGTGGTGTTAGGTTAATGGAGGGTGGTGTTAGGTTAATGGAGGGTGGTGTTAGGTTAATGGAGGGGTAGTGTTAGGTTAATGGAGGGGTGGTGTTAGGTTAATGGAGGGGTGGTGTTAGGTTAATGGAGGGGTGGTGTTAGGTTAATGGAGGGGTGGTGTTATGGCTAAGTTTAAAGCCATAAGTTGTTTGAGGAAATATTTTCTTCTGTCATCTTATATTAGTGGCAGGTGTGGACGAGGTCCTGGCTTTATGCGGAGTCTGTGTGACGTGTGGACGTGTCACGTGTGGACGTGTGACGTGTGGACTTGTTTACGTGTGGACGTGTGGACGTGTGGACGTGTGGACGTGTGACGTGTGGACGAGGTCCTGGCTTTATGCGGAGTCTGTGACGTGTGGACGTGTGGACGTGTGGACGTGTGACGTGTAGACGTGTGGACGTGTGACGTGTGGACGTGTGGACGTGTGACGTGTGGACGGGTGGCTTTGACTGTGGACGTGACGTGTGACGTGTGACGTGTAGGACGTGTGACGTGTGGACGTGTGACGTATGGACGTGTGACGTGTGGACGTGTGGACGTGTGACGTGTGGACGTGTGGACGTGTGGACGTGTGACGTGTGGACGTGTGACGTGTGGACGTGTGGACGTGTGGACGTGTGGACGTGTGACGTGTAGACGTGTGGACGTGTGACGTTGGACGTGTGACGTGTGGACGAGGTCCTGGCTTTATGCGGAGTCTGTGTGACGTGTGGACGTGTGGACGTGTGGACGTGTGACGTGTGGACGAGGTCCTGGCTTTATGGGGAGTCTGTGTGACGTGTGGACGTGTGGACGTTTGACGTGTGGACGTGTGGACGTGTGTCGTGTGGACGTGTGGACGTGTGGACGTGTGATGTGTGGACGTGTGGACGTGTGGACGAGTGGACGTGTGACGTGTGGACGTGTGGACGAGTGGACGTGTGGACGTGTGGACGTGTGACGTGTGGACGTGTGGACGTGTGGACGTGTAGACGTGTGGACGTGTGGACGTGTGGACGTGTGGACGAGTTGACGTGTGGACGTGCACACGTGGTTATATTCTTACAGGCAGGATGGCAACCGGCAACGAATGGCGATCTACAGGCACCATTAATATTTTATTCTTCTGTATCCTAATGACCCATACGGGTTTAACACTTGGGTTTGAGTGTAACAAAATATGGCCTAATTTTAAATAACTATCAGCAGTGTACAAGTGATTATTTTTGTGTGTGGAATGTGTTGCTGGCAGTGTGTGTGTTCTATATACTTAAGTTACTAATTAAGATGGTTTAGTTTTATGTATGTTGGTTTATCTGTGCTCCCTAATGATCAACCTGAGGTTTAATAAGAGTCTTGACCATCAGTTAAGTAAGTTACAAGTCTGGCCCTCGGTGGTACATAATGTTTTATATTTTGTAAACCAATAGACGCCAGATTAAATACGTAATTATATTTGCGTAACACTTTGTGAGACAAGACACACCCAGTGGTACAACACCAGTGGTACAACACCAGTGGTACAACACCAGTGGTACAACACCAGTGGTACAACACCAGTGGTACAACACACTAGTACTTACATGTGCTTGTGACAGACCAGACACACCCAGTCCTTGGGAGTGGTAAACTCCCTGCAGAGTTTACACACACGCTGCCTGCACGCCCTGCACACCGCCCCGCTGTTGATGAGCACGCCTAGCTCTGCACGGCACCGCCCGCACGCCCTCGCCGTGGGCGTGCTGGTGGGCGTGAAGGGCGGTCCGGCGTCCTCGGTCGGCCGCACTGCGCCGCGGCGGCGTAGCCAAGATAATTCAGTCTTCAAGCGGCTGTAGGAGAGATAAAGTAAGATAAGCGTAGTGAAGCTAAAATAAACATAAGCTAAAATATAATTAAACAAACCAAAATAATAATAATAATAATAATAATAATAATAATAATAATAATAATATAATAATATTTTTATTTCGATGCATGATACAAGTGTACATTGTAATTCGTAGTTACAATTATAAAACTGTAATGCAAGGAGAGCCACTGGCATTAGGGGCAGCTTATTCTAAAGACTTATTCACTAAGTACTTAATGATAGAGAAATTGATTGAGTTTATTCTAGTTATGTATTATTTCAAATTACAATATGATTATACATACTATTAAAAGACAATACTAGAGAAATTGGTTGAGTTTAATCTAGTTGTATATTTTATTTCAAGTTACAATATGTTGATGCTATACTAGTATAATAACAATACTAGAAAAATTTATTGAGTATCTTCTAGTTATATATTTTATTTCAAATTAACAAAATGATGATACTATACTATTTTAAATGACAATATGATAATATGAAATTGCAACAAGTGTTAAGGAGGATGACAATATAAAACTGAGATTATCTTAAGTAAAATAACATTGAGTTTGAAAGTTTGTTACAGTATGAGTATTTAGTATAGTGTGAGTAGGTGACTTTTGAGAAGAGTCTTGAATTGATTTTCCGACAAGGTTAACTTAATATTTACTGGTAATGAATTCCAGATTCTGGGGCCCTTTATGTGAATAGATTTTATACATTGGTTAGTATGGACTCGGGGTATGTCAAATAGTGATCTGTGTCTTGTGTCATGGTCGTGAGACCTATTAAACTTATTGAGGAGAATTTTGAGCGGAATTAAGATAACATAGGCTAAGACAAACTTAAATACGCTTAAAGAGCATAGACTAAGATAATGTAAGCTAGGTCAAGCTAAAATAACTTAAGCTTAAATATCTTAAAATATAAATATACATTAGTATTTCAGCACTGTATGACCCTTGTGGGTTTAGCGCTTAGTTATGATTATAATAATAATGTATTAGCATTTGACTACCATCTGTCGCAAACACTACAAATGTTGAAAGAAATTCCTTTACAATAAATACCAGCAAAGTCATAATCATGAATCCAGGTATTATTGCCATAAACATGAAGCAAGGTGTTAATGTCATAATCATGAAGCCAGGTGTTAATGTCATAATCATGAAGCCAGGTGTTAATGTCATAAACATGAAGCCAGGTGTTAATGTCATAAACATGAAGCCAGGTGTTAATGTCATAATCATGAAGCCAGGTGTTAATGTCATAATCATGAAGCCAGGTGTTAATGTCATAAACATGAAGCCAGGTGTTAATGTCATAATCATGAAGCCAGGTGTTAGTGTTATGTCATAATCATGAAGCCAGGTGTTATTGTCATAAACATGAAGCCAGGTGTTAATGTCATAATCATAAAGCCAGGTGTTATTGTCATAAACATGAAGCCAGGTGTTAATGTCATAAACATGAAGCCAGGTGTTAATGTCATAAACATGAAGCAAGGTGTTAATGTCATAAACATGAAGCAAGGTGTTAATGTCATAATCATGAAGCCAGGTGTTAATGTCATAATCATGAAGCCAAGTTTTAATGTCATAATCATGAAGCCAGGTGTTAATGTCATAATCATGAAGCCAGGTGTTAATGTCATAATCATGAAGCCAGGTGTTAATGTCATAATCATGAAGCCAGGTGTTAATGTCATAATCATGAAGCCAGGTGTTAATGTCATAATCATGAAGCCAGGTGGTAATGTCATAATCATGAAGCCAGGTGGTAATGTCATAATCATGAAGCCAGGTGTTAGTGTTATGTCATAAACATGAAGCCAGGTGTTAATGTCATAAACATGAAGCCAGGTGTTAATGTCATAAACATGAAGCAAGGTGTTAATGTCATAAACATGAAGCCAGGTGTTAGTGTTAATGTCATAATCATGAAGCCAGGTGTTAATGTCATAATCATGAAGCCAGGTGTTAGTGTTAATGTCATAATCATGAAGCCAGGTGTTAGTGTTATGTCATAATCATGAAGCCAGGTGTTAATATCATAATCATGAAGCCAGGTGTTAGTGTTAATGTCATAATCATGAAGCCAGGTGTTAATGTCGTAATCATGAAGCCAGGTGTTAATGTCATAATCATGAAGCCAGGTGTTAGTGTTATGTCATAATCATGAAGCCAGGTGTTAATGTCATAAACATGAAGCCAGGTGTTAGTGTTAATGTCATAATCATGAAGCCAGGTGTTAATGTTATGTCAAAATCATGTAGCCAGGTGTTAATGTCATAAACATGAAGCCAGGTGTTAATGTCATAATCATGAAGCCAGGTGTTAGTGTTAATGTCATAATCATGAAGCCAGGTGTTAGTGTTAATGTCATAATCATGAAGCCAGGTGTTAGTGTTAATGTCATAATCATGAAGCCAGGTGTTAATGTCGTAATCATGAAGCCAGGTGTTAATGTCATAAACATGAAGCCAGGTGTTAGTGTTAATGTCATAATCATGAAGCCAGGTGTTAGTGTTATGTCATAATCATGAAGCCAGGTGTTAGTGTTATGTCATAAACATGAAGCCAGGTGTTAATGTCATAAACATGAAGCCAGGTGTTAGTGTTAATGTCATAATCATGAAGCCAGGTGTTAGTGTTATGTCATAATCATGAAGCCAGGTGTTAGTGTTATGTCATAATCATGAAGCCAGGTGTTAATGTCATAAACATGAAGCCAGGTGTTAGTGTTAATGTCATAATCATGAAGCCAGGCGTTAGTGTTATGTCATAATCATGAAGCCAGGTGTTAATGTCATAATCATGAAGCCAGGTGTTAGTGTTAATGTCATAATCATGAAGCCAGGTGTTAGTGTTAATGTCATAATCATGAAGCCAGGTGTTAATGTCGTAATCATGAAGCCAGGTGTTAATGTCATAAACATGAAGCCAGGTGTTAGTGTTAATGTCATAAACATGAAGCCAGGTGTTAATATCATAAACATGAAGCCAGGTGTTAGTGTTAATGTCGTAATCATGAAGCCAGGTGTTAATGTCATAAACATGAAGCCATGTGTTAATGTCATAATCATGAAGCCAGGTGTTAGTGTTGTGTCATAATCATGAAGCCAGGTGTTAATGTCATAAACATGAAGCCAGGTGTTAGTGTTAATGTCATAATCATGAAGCCAGGTGTTAATGTCGTAATCATGAAGCCAGGTGTTAATGTCATAAACATGAAGCCAGGTGTTAGTGTTAATGTCATAAACATGAAGCCAGGTGTTAATATCATAAACATGAAGCCAGGTGTTAGTGTTAATGTCGTAATCATGAAGCCAGGTGTTAATGTCATAAACATGAAGCCATGTGTTAATGTCATAATCATGAAGCCAGGTGTTAGTGTTGTGTCATAATCATGAAGCGAGGTGTTAATGTCATAAACATGAAGCCAGGTGTTAGTGTTAATGTCATAATCATGAAGCCAGGTGTTAATGTCATAAACATGAAGCCAGGTGTTAATGTCATAAACATGAAGCCAGGTGTTAGTGTTATGTCATAATCATGAAGCCAGGTGTTAATGTCATAAACATGAAGCCAGGTGTTAATGTCATACACATGAAACCAGGTGTTAGTGTTAATGTCATAAACATGAAGCCAGGTGTTAGTGTTAATATCATACATTCTCAACTTTATTATTCTTTTAAAACAAATCCAATAATTGTCCTGATAATAATTGTTATAATTTATATGCTAATCTAAAATAGACCAGATGAGCTAAGTTAACCAAGGGTAAGAGAAACTCATATAACCTTCTTCCACGTTACACCTGCATACCTTTATTAATCAAACGAACATAGCGTAGTGGACTAAGGCGTCGAGAAATTTACTGAGCTTCCCAGGAGGCTGGTTAAATATCTCGAGTTTGACCCATATATATATATCTATATATATATATATAATCTTTATTTCTGCAAGTACATGTACAAAGTACACAGGCCTATAGAAAGCCTTTGTTTATGCAGAGCATTTCGGGCAAATTAGGTCAATTTTCCCGAGACTGTAACCCACGCCAGTCGACTAGCACCCAGGTACCTATTTACTGCTAGGTGAACAGAGACAGCAGGTGTCATAATGTTTCCACTCGTACCGGGGATAAGTACGTAAGTTTTATTCAGGTACCCATACACAAATATAGCTACATAGATTAATGATCGTACATAGCAGCAAATGTGGAGGTCAGCCACCAGGATGACCCAACAAGTCACACCAAGTGACTTATTTCCACTGTGGTCCTTGTAGTATCTTATTTAAATATTAAAAGTTAAAACAGCTAAGTAACTCAACTGTGTGAAAATCACTTACAATAAAAGGAGATATAATGGGAATAAGGTAACCTTAGTTTTTTATATTAACATTAAAGAAAGGTTCTACATGAATGTTAGGTATACAAGAAATCCCTCTCCTCCCTTCCTGTAGTGATGATGATGATGATTATGATGATGATGATGATGATGATGATGATGATGATGATGATGATGATGATGATAATAATAATAATGATGATGAAAATGAGGATCATCAGCGATTTTGCCCATTTTGTGGCCAATTCCATTGCTCAAATCGACCCAATTCCTGTTGCACTATTAAGTACAAGAACCTGCCCATTCAACTTTCACAACCACTCCACACAGTTCACAAGAACCTGCCCACTCAACTTTCACAACCACTCCACACAGTGCACAAGAACCTGCCCATTCAACTTTCACAACCACTCCAAACAGTGCACAAGAACCTCCCCACTCAACTTTCAAAACCACTCCACACAGTGCACAAGAACCTGCCCACTCAACTTTCACAACCACTCCACACAGTGCACAAGAACCTGCCCATTCAACTTTCACAACCACTCCACACACTGCACAAGAACCTGCCCATTCAACTTTCACAACCACTCCACACAGTGCACAAGAACCTCCCCACTCAACTTTCAAAACCACTCCACACAGTGCACAAGAACCTGCCCACTCAACTTTCACAACCACGCCACACAGTGCACAAGAGCCTGCCCATTCAACTTTCACAACCACTCCACACAGTGCACAAGAACCTGCCCACTCAACTTTCAAAACCACTCTCACACAGTGCACAAGAACCTGCCCACTCAACTGTCACAACCACTAAACACACTGCACAAGAACCTGCCCACTCTACTTTCACAACCACTCCACACACTGCACAAGAACCTGCCCACTCAACTTTCACAACCGCTCCACACAGTGCACAAGAACCTGCCCACTCAACTTTCACAACCACTCCACACACTGCACAAGAACCTGTCCACTCTACTTTCACAACCACTCCACACAGTGTACAAGAACCTGCAAACTCAACTTTCACAACAACTCCACACACTGCACAAGAACCTGCCCACTCAACTTTCACAACAACTCCACACACTGCACAAGAACCTGCCCACTCAACTTTCACAACAACTCCACACACTGCACAAGAAGCTGCCCACTCAACTTTCACAACCACTCCACACAGTGCACAAAAACCTGCCCACTCAACTTTCACAGCCACTCCACACACTGCACAAGAACCTGCCCACTCAACTTTCACAACCACTCCACACACTGCACAAGAACCTGCCCACTCAACTTTCACAACCACTCCACACAGTGCACAAGAACCTGCCCACTCAACTTTCACAACCACTCCACACACTGCACAAGAAGCTGCCCACTCAACTTTCACAACCACTCCACACAGTGCACAAAAACCTGCCCACTCAACTTTCACAGCCACTCCACACACTGCACAAGAACCTGCCCAATCAACTTTCACAACCACTCCACACACTGCACAAGAACCTGCCCACTCAACTTTCACAACCACTCCACACAGTGCACAAGAACCTGCCCACTCAACTTTCACAACCACTTCACACAGTTCACAAGAACCTGCCCACTCAACTTTAACAACAACTCCACACACTGCACAAGAAGCTGCCCACTCAACTTTCACAACCACTCCATACAGTGCACAAGAACCTGCCCACTCAACTTTCACAACCACTCCACACACTGCACAAGAACCTGCCCACTCAACTTTCACAACCACTTCACACAGTGCACAAGAACCTGCCCACTCAACTTTCACAACCACTTCACACAGTGCACAAGAACCTGCCCACTCAACTTTCACAACTACTCCACACAGTGCACAAGAACCTGCCCATTCAACTTTCACAACCACTCCACACAGTGCACAAGAACCTGCCCACTCAACTTTCAAAACCACTCTCACACAGTGCACAAGAACCTGCCCACTCAACTGTCACAACCACTAAACACACTGCACAAGAACCTGCCCACTCTACTTTCACAACCACTCCACACACTGCACAAGAACCTGCCCACTCAACTTTCACAACCGCTCCACACAGTGCACAAGAACCTGCCCACTCAACTTTCACAACCACTCCACACACTGCACAAGAACCTGTCCACTCTACTTTCACAACCACTCCACACAGTGTACAAGAACCTGCAAACTCAACTTTCACAACAACTCCACACACTGCACAAGAACCTGCCCACTCAACTTTCACAACAACTCCACACACTGCACAAGAACCTGCCCACTCAACTTAACAACAACTCCACACACTGCACAAGAAGCTGCCCACTCAACTTTCACAACCACTCCATACAGTGCACAAGAACCTGCCCACTCAACTTTCACAACCACTCCACACACTGCACAAGAACCTGCCCACTCAACTTTCACAACCACTTCACACAGTGCACAAGAACCTGCCCACTCAACTTTCACAACCACTTCACACAGTGCACAAGAACCTGCCCACTCAACTTTCACAACTACTCCACACAGTGCACAAGAACCTGCCCATTCAACTTCACAACCACTCCACACAGTGCACAAGAACCTGCCCACTCAACTTTCACAACCACTCCACACAGTGCACAAGAACCTACCCATTAAACTTTCACAACCACTCCACACAGTGCACAAGAACCTGCCCACTCAACTTTCACAACCACTTCACACAGTGCACAAGAACCTGCCCACTCAACTTTCACAACAACTCCACACACTGCACAAGAAGCTGCCCACTCAATTTTCACAACCACTCCACACAGTGCACAAGAACCTGCCCATTCAACTTTCACAACCACTCCACACAGTGCACAAGAACCTGCCCACTCAACTTTCACAACCACTCCACACAGTGCACAAGAACCTGCCCACTCAACTTTCACAACCACTCCACACAGTGCACAAGAACCTGCCCATTCAACTTTCACAACTACTCCACACAGTGCACAAGAACCTGCCCACTCAACTTTCACAACAACTCCACACACTGCACAAGAAGCTGCCCACTCAACTTTCACAACCACTCCACACAGTGCACAAAAACCTGCCCACTCAACTTTCACAGCCACTCCACACACTGCACAAGAACCTGCCCACTCAACTTTCACAACCACTCACACACTGCACAAGAACCTGCCCACTCAACTTTCACAACCACTCCACACAGTGCACAAGAACCTGCCCACTCAACTTTCACAACCACTCCACACACTGCACAAGAAGCTGCCCACTCAACTTTCACAACCACTCCACACAGTGCACAAAAACCTGCCCACTCAACTTTCACAGCCACTCCACACACTGCACAAGAACCTGCCCAATCAACTTTCACAACCACTCACACACTGCACAAGAACCTGCCCACTCAACTTTCACAACCACTCCACACAGTGCACAAGAACCTGCCCACTCAACTTTCACAACCACTTCACACAGTTCACAAGAACCTGCCCACTCAACTTTAACAACAACTCCACACACTGCACAAGAAGCTGCCCACTCAACTTTCACAACCACTCCATACAGTGCACAAGAACCTGCCCACTCAACTTTCACAACCACTCCACACACTGCACAAGAACCTGCCCACTAACTTTCACAACCACTTCACACAGTGCACAAGAACCTGCCCACTCAACTTTCACAACCACTTCACACAGTGCACAAGAACCTGCCCACTCAACTTTCACAACTACTCCACACAGTGCACAAGAACCTGCCCATTCAACTTTCACAACCACTCCACACAGTGCACAAGAACCTGCCCACTCAACTTTCACAACCACTCCACACAGTGCACAAGAACCTACCCATTAAACTTTCACAACCACTCCACACAGTGCACAAGAACCTGCCCACTCAACTTTCACAACCACTTCACACAGTGCACAAGAACCTGCCCACTCAACTTTCACAACAACTCCACACACTGCACAAGAAGCTGCCCACTCAATTTTCACAACCACTCCACACAGTGCACAAGAACCTGCCCATTCAACTTTCACAACCACTCCACACAGTGCAGAAGAACCTGCCCACTCAACTTTCACAACCACTCCACACAGTGCACAAGAACCTGCCCACTCAACTTTCACAACCACTCCACACAGTGCACAAGAACCTGCCCACTCAACTTTCACAACTACTCCACACAGTGCACAAGAACCTGCCCATTCAACTTTCACAACCACTCCACACAGTGCACAAGAACCTGCCCACTCAACTTTCACAACCACTCCACACAGTGCACAAGAACCTGCCCACTCAACTTTCACAACCACTCCACACAGTGCACAAGAACCTGCCCACTCAACTTTCACAACCACTCCACACAGTGCACAAGAACCTGCCCATTCAACTTTCACAACCACTCCACACAGTGCACAAGAACCTGCCCACTCAACTTTCACAACCACTCCACACAGTGCACAAGAACCTGCCCACTCAACTTTCACAACCACTCCACACAGTGCACAAGAACCTGCCCACTCAACTTTCACAACCACTCCACACAGTGCACAAGAACCTGCCCACTCAACTTTCACAACCACTTCACACAGTGCACAAGAACCTGCCCACTCAACTTTCACAACCACTTCACACACTGCACAAGAACCTGCCCACTCAACTTTCACAACCACTTCACACACTGCACAAAAGTCAGTAATTTTACACAAAATTAAAGAAAATTCCAATTTAAAAATAGAGCCCAAAATAAACAATAATGTTTATATGACGTATAGTGTGTGAAAAACCTTCATTAAAATAGTGTTAGTACTTAAGCGGACGCATATTGACTGCAAACGTACGTGTTTTAGACAGGTCAGTTATAGTGTAGAGGCGGCTGAGAGATGTTGGGCTAGTGACGAGGGACCAGGTTACTGTTACTTGTCAGGTACCAAAGATGACACGACATGATTTTCAATTCCAGGAAGCTGGGGATGGTGGTACGTGTGTAAGAAACAGGAGACCCAACACTGCTGTCAGTATCAGTTGATCAAATGTTGCAGCAACATCAATCTTGGCTCCTCCACCATCAATCTTGGCTCCTCCACCATCAATCTTGGCTCCTCCACCATCAATCTTGGCTCCTCCACCATCAATCTTGGCTCCTCCACCATCAATCTTGGCTCCTCCACCATCAATCTTGGCTCCTCCACCATCAATCTTGGCTCCTCCACCATCAATTATGGCTCCTCCACCATCAATCTTGGCTCCTCCACCATCAATCTTGGCTCCTCCACCATCAATCTTGGCTCCTCCACCATCAATCTTGGCTCCTCCACCATCAATCTTGGCTCCTCCACCATCAATCTTGGCTCCTCCACCATCAATCTTGGCTCCTCCACCATCAATCTTGGCTCCTCCACCATCAATCTTGGCTCCTCCACCATCAATCTTGGCTCCTCCACCATCAATCTTGGCTCCTCCAAAATCAATCTTGGCTCCTCCACCATTAATCTTGGCTCCTCCACCATCAATCTTGGCTCCTCCACCATCAATCTTGGCTCCTCCACCATCAATCTTGGCTCCTCCACCATCAATCTTGGCTCCTCCACCATCAATCTTGGCTCACATACTGATGTGTTTGCCACGTCATAATAATCCTTATTTCTACAAGTACATGTACAAGGTATACAGTCGTAGCTGACATCAATGACATACTACTATATAGAAAGTCCCTTGTTATGCTGAGCATTTCGGGCAAATTAGGTCCTTGTCCCAGGATGCGACCCATACCAGTCGACTAACAACCAGGTTCCCATTTTACTGATGGGTGAACATAGACAACCGGTGTAAAGAAACACGCGTAATGTTTCTACCCGCGCTGGGGATTGAACCCAGACATGCGGATTTAGCGCTTCTTGTTAATTAAACAATAATTTGTGAAGTAGGGTGTACCGTAGTTCGATCGCTAGCGCACTAGGCTCACACACTGAGGTCCGGGGATCGATTCCCCAGTACGGCTGGAAAACATTAGGATGGTACACAAATAACCCACACGCAGAAGAGGGGAGCTTGTCACGAGGTTTCCGTTCAACTTGGACCATTGAGTCACACTGACAGAAAGGAAAGGAGCCAGTATAAATTAGGACCCGTTTCCACAAAACACCTGCCAGGTCGACTAACACCTGGGTGTTAGTCGACCGGTGTGGGTCGCATCCTGGGACAAAACTGACCTAATTTGCCCGAAATGCTCAGCATAACAAGCGGCTTTCTATATAGTAGTGGTGGTGGTGTTGATTCACCGGGAAATCTCCCGGCCCGAGTCTTTACCAGATGGCGACCCGGCTCCGGCTCCCTGGCGTGGGAGTAGCAGAGACCTAAGTCTCCCATGGGAGGGGGTACCCCTCAGCGGCGGGACCAACTGGTCCCAGGCCTAGCCATATTCGCCCACAAGCACGAGGCAGGTAGGTAGATAGTTGCTAGGCCCCTCTGGTCTGCCACCTTCCCCGCCCCAAGGAGGCTGACGGGAAGGACAGGCTTGCGAGCCGCAGATGGTAGCAAGCTCCAGCCTTGGCACCTACCCTGCCCTAGAAGGGCTGGGCATGGTGATCGACCTATATAGTAGTATGTCATTGATGTCAACTAGGACAGTATACCTTGTACATGTACTTGTAGTAAATAAATATATTATATTATTACACTATTATTATTATTATATTAGGGGCTTTTGGCATGTACACCTCATTTATACCTATGTATCATTGTACTATGTCTAAATAAACTATTATTATTATTATTATTATTATTATTATTATTATTTTTACAGTTGTTTTCTTTGATTACCCATAACAGGAGTTCGTTTTCTTTATTACCAATATAGAAAATGGGGTCCCGCGAGACGCAATAGTTTTGAGGTAAACTTAACAAACTAAATATAAACGGTGCTATAATAATGATAATAATAAATTTCCGGACATTTTTACATTGGTTGGATATAAATATGTTATTGTAAGCACATATTGGCAATTATTATTATCTGTCAAAACATGAACACGATTATTAACTACCTTATTGAAAATAAATCCCATTGATTCCTTGCTTTAATGAGTTTAAAGCCTATCGACTACACGAGGGTGATCCAGGCTGCACGTAACCTCTGTCGTCACCACACAAGGGTAATATTAATGTCTACAAAAGGTACTACAATAAACTCTCAGTATACACAGAGTGAGAGAAATTCACATCTCGGTGTGTGTATATCCTGCGTAAGGATCAAAATATCAGTGTATATATACAGAGAAACATACGTCTCTCGGTGTATATATCTTCGAATATAAGTCAGGTAACGTTCGTGTGCCCAGACAAGACATTAGTGATGCTGTTTGATTTTTCCAAAACAAAATCTTTATCTTATACAAAATAAAAGTGACCCCAGTTAATTAAGAACAGACATTACTGTATGCACTGAGAAGGGAATATACAAAGAGGTATATACCCTGAGGGGTATATACACTGAGGAGTATATATACACACTGCATTGGATCAGAGAATACCTGACAGGGAGGCAACAACGGGTCATGGTACGTGATGAGGTATCACAGTGGGCGCCTGTGACGAGCGGTGTCCCGCAGGGGTCAGTCCTAGGACCAGTGCTATTCTTGGTATATGTGAATGACATGACGGACGGGATAGACTCAGAAGTGTCTCTGTTCGCAGATGATGTGAAGTTAATGAGGAGAATTAAATCAGATGAGGATCAGGCAGGACTTCAAAGAGACCTGGACAAGCTGGACATCTGGTCCAGCAACTGGCTCCTCGAATTTAACCCCACCAAATGCAGAGTCATGAAGATCGGGGAATGGCAAAGAAGACCGCAGACAGAGTATAGGCTAGGTGGCCAAAGACTGCAAACCTCGCTACAGGAGAAAGATCTTGGGGTGAGTATAACACCAAGCTCGTCTCCGGAAGCACACATCAACCAGGTAACTACTGCAGCATACGGGCGACTGGCAAACCTGAGAACAGCGTTCCGATACCTTAGTAAAAAATCGTTCAAGACACTGTACACCGTGTACGTCAGGCCTATACTAGAGTATGCAGCGCCAGCTTGGATCCCGTACCTGGTCAAGCACGTCACGAAATTAGAGAAAGTGCAAAGGTTTGCGACAAGGCTAGTCCCAGAGCTAAGGGGAATGTCCTATGAAGAAAGGTTAAGGGAAATCGGCGTGACGACACTGGAGGACAGGAGTGTTAGGGGAGACATGATAACGACATACAAAATACTGCGTGGAATAGATAAGGTGGACAGAGACAAGATGTTCCAGAGAGGGGACACAGAAACAAGGGGTCACAATTGGAAGTTGAAGACTCAGATGAGTCAAAGGGATGTTAGGAAGTATTTCTTCAGCCATAGAGTTGTCAGGAAGTGGAACAGTCTAGCAAGTGATGTAGTGGAGGCAGGAACCATACATAGCTTTAAGACGAGGTATGATAAAGCTCATGGAGAAGGGAGAGAAGGGACCCAGTAACGGTCATTGAAGAGGCGGGCCAGGAGCTGAGTCTTGACCCCTGCAACCACAATTAGGTGAGTACACAGGGGTATATTCAATGAGGGGTATATGCACTGAGGAGTATATATACACAGGGCAATATACACTGAGAAGGTAAATACACAAAGGGCTATATACACTAAGATACATGAAGTGTAGTATAGACCAGGGGTCTCTAAACTGCTACCCGCAACAACATTTTATGCAGCTTACAGAAACTTGGAATATTTATCAATAGTAAAACAGCCCTTATTTTCAGACATTTAAAATTAAGGATTTTGTTGCTGGTAATAATTTATATGTCAAAATTTGTTTAATTTTTAGTTCTAATCTTTTAATTTTTCGGACATACCCTTCGTTCAGTTGTGAAAAGAAAAAGGAAAAGAAGACTGCAGTGTAGTGTCGTGACTCCGTACTTGAACACTGTTCTGAGGTTCGCCAGGCGCCCATATGCTGTAC